>JAUZST010000753.1:113832-138595 GCA_034779995.1 Parotocinclus haroldoi
TATATATATGCATAAACAGTAAGCAAATCAATAAATCAAAATTTGGTATTGTCACAAAAATCCAAATTAACACAAATAAAGGATCTTGAAAAAAGACGCCGTTGTTTTGAATAAATAAATGCACAAATTATAGCTAAATGAATGAAAGTAGTGAACTGAATACAAAACAAAACGATTGATTCAAATCGTGGAATATATATATATAGAACTGATCTTGGGTAAATTAGTAAATGTAAATTGAGAAAAAGGATATTTATTTTACAAATATTTTTATTATACAAATTTATATACTTTATTTTATTTTTTTAATTTTCAAGACGGCTTATAACAAAAATAAAAATACTATAACATACAGTATTGCAATCTTGTAGGTGCAGATACTTTTGTCTTAACAATTAACACTATAATTGTAAAGGGTAAAACACACATTCTCAAACACATATACACATACACAAACACACACACACACACACACACACAATGTGGTTTGTCCTGACTTGTGTATTACTGTAGCTGAATAACATCACGACTCCTTCTATCTTCTTCACCCCAAAGAAATCTTTTTCAAATTAAAGCTGCATTCCTCATAGATTCTTGTCTCTATTTTGCTCGACCACACACACACACACACACACACACCTGGTACTGCCCTTGAAAGCAGGAGACTGCAGTAATTTTGTGACTGGAATGGTAAACAATGGTGGATGAGGGAATGGAAACTTTCCTCTAATTTCCTCTTATTTACTCAGCACGTCTGGCAAGTCCAGACCCCCAGCTACAATCTGACATATCTGATTCATTAAATATCACATCAAATCGAGCTGCATTTAAACCTGCAGACTCAGCCACAGGTTCTAACCGTCCTTCCAGCTCCGGGACTGAACTGAACCCAACCTTCTTCAGTTCTGACACTTGTTTTGGCAGTAATCAGGGGACTGGGTGTTTGTAAAAAGGGCCATGGGTCCTCTAGCCCAGTGGTTCCCAACCCTTTTTTACTTGGGGGCCCCCCTACGAGTATCTAAGGAAAGCTTCATGCTCAGCCCACACACACACACAGACTATAAGAATAAAGTGATTCATTGCAAGTCTTTTTGGGCACAAATAAACCTAAATTATAATTTTTCCCCCTTTCCATTGGGATCCTTTTACAATTTCTTTTTGTGATTTGGACTCATTTTAGCTCAGAATAAAACATAACCTGGGCCTTTTTAACATCCCAACAGATTAGACCTGTACACACACACAATCAAAATAATTGGTTCTGTCAAATAAGGACCTACACTTTTTGATGGAGGTAACTTTGTATAAAGATCAAAGACCATCATGTGTTGTGTTCAGGATGCCTACATGCTGGTTAAAGCTGGCTGACCACGGTATCAGCGCTAAAAAAAAAACGCTGTTTTGTACTTGCAGAACAACCTGATCAGCATAGCTAAGGCGACGTCGCAAGCATCTGTGTGATCTGACAAACATCCAGTTCAGGAACGTTTACCCTCTTGTTTTCCCTCCGCTCTGTTTCAGATTAAGTGTCACACAGACCTGATCCTTTCAAATCCAGATGCCATAACCGTGAGAACCGAGAGAGGGGAAGGCAGGAGGACAGATGGAAGGGTGGAATGGAAGGCAGGGGGGTATAAAGACTGTAATTTTCGGTGGCAGCGCTTGACTGAGATCTAATGGGTAGGAGAGAAGTGGACTTAATTACAGAGCATAAAGGTCCTTTCTCAGTCGATCAGCATTTAGAGACACTAGATGGACCTCATTCGTCTCCACGTCTAGTTCGTTTTGGTTTTCAGGAGCCGTTAGAATCCCAGAATGCAGCGTCTGGTGGCGACCTGCATCGGATCGAGATTTTATCATATAAATGTCCTCCCACTAAAACACAGGGCCAGATGTAATCCTAATTACCCTGTAGTGATAATCTGTAAGTAATAATAGTATTCTCCAAGTAATGAGTGTTACCGGTAGAAACTGTTCTCTTATTCTCTTATTCTGGGGATGTTACTATGGTAATGTTTTATAGATACAGATAATTAAGCTTATTATCTACATTTTAATGAAATGACCAAGCCTGGCCATAGTTCTGGAGCTTCCTGACGTTTGGTAAACACAACTGTTTTTTGTTTTTGGTCCATAACCTCAGCACGCTTTATGGAGGTGATGCTTATTGGCGTTGATCTTATTTTTAAAACAATGTACAAATTCTGGTGCTTGTCCGCCAAGAACCAGGATGCAGGTGTAATTTTTGAAAAATATGTAATGTTTGTTATGCAAATTAAGCTTTGCAGAAAAATGCCCTGTCATATGTGCCCATGGTTTACAATGTAGGCTCCAGGACCCCCTGCGGGGGGCGCCGTACGTGCGAGGATTTGTCTTCTCCGAGGTGCTCTGAGTTTGTCAATAGACAATCGGGACCTATTAAATCAAATGAAAGTAACAAACTGGCTGGGGAAAAAAAAACAGGATATAAAATTGGTTTCAAATATTTTTTCATTCAAAACGCTTTGATTTTGATGTTTGAATTGAGCGAGATGTTGAGCTGAAGTCAAAAGAGAAGATTCAAAGTCCATTTTGCCCATATAGATTTGCAAGGAATCGCTTTTTGACTCCTTTTGAGTCTGTGTACGTGCGGGCTGCTTTTCTCGGATCCTTGTGAAGCAGTGATCACAGGGTTCTCCAGCTTGAAACTAAATTTCCACCTTCCACGTTCAAAATGTCTACGCGCGCGCACACCGCTCAAGCGCAATAACGGCCTGCGCGAGCAAAAGGAGAAGCAAGCGAGCATCTTGCAGCGCAAATAAATGCGAGATAGAGATTAAAAAAGAGACAGAGCACTGAACGAGGTTTGTTTGTTTGCCGGTCCTTAATGAACAGATTTCTGATTCGGTTGTCAAAGCTCTGGTGAGCCGGAAAGACCAGTTGCAACACCAGACATAAACCAGGCAGATTTGACCTGGGAATGCACCCACAGAAAGTGATTCGAGTGAGGTGATTAAACTGCGGCATCGCGTAAGAGAACCTTCCCTGTACCTCTTCTCGGTGACTTAACCGGTAACGCACCCAGACTTTTGGACCATGGGTAGGATTTCCCGTTGACATTTATTTCCTCAAGCGAAGGCCGAGAAAAAAATTCACAGCGTTTTGAGTCATTCCAGCTTCTTCCATTAACTCCCCACCGAGACGTCGTTGCTTCTTAATAGGAAATCAACAGGGGTTCCAACAACGTGTAGAACCTGATCTGGTCCTTTATGGCACAATGAATTAATCACCTGCTTTATCAGACACTACCTAGAATGAATGAGTTATGTCAAATCCAATTCATTCATCCATCCAATTAACCTAACACGCACGTCTTTGGACTGTGGGAGGAAACCGGAGTACCCGGAGTAAACCCACGCAGACACGAGGAGGACATGCAGACTCCACACAGAAATACCCAGGCCGCCCCGCCCTGGGATTGAACCCGGGACCTTCTTGCCTAGAACAACATACTTTCATTGATCAGGAAAAGAAATTCATATATATATTTATATTTCTCAAAATGAAATATCCCCTAATTAAATATGCCCTATTTATCGCGAGCAGTTTACATCAGTACTGTTGCACTCCAAAGCTTAAGACATATGACTCCAGGCTAAATGTTTTGAGAGACTTAAACAGTCACAGATGATTAACACACGATCACAAAACAGAATTTAAATCAGTGGATCCTGTAACATCATAAACCAAACACTAGGTTTCTTAAAATGACATAACTCTTGAGAATGTGTAATAGAGGCACAGTGTTATTTTGATTTTCCATCTTTAAACTGATTCTCAATAAAGGACAAAAGACAAGTTTAAAGATGAAAGAGAATGATCATTGTTAGAGAACAGCAATGGAGCATCACAAAAAAGTTCCATCTGTGTTATTCCAACACCCAGCTTCAGTCAAGCAGAGGAACAGGATTGTCTTCATTAGATCAGGCTCAGCAAAGGAGGCCACAAGAGAAGGCAACGGTAAGGAGCGAACAACAAATTATACATGCAAAAATATCAATCACTCCACTCCAAAGTCCCATTTACTGACTTCACAATTCATACAACAGCACCGAATATATTTACACTCAGTCTCTGGACTACCAGCGTTTCAGGTTTAAAGCAATGTATTTCGACATCAACTCTCTAATCCTCAAACACCCCAAACCCCATTAGGCTACTTTTCAGATCATTTGCCGTAACAGACACAGATCAGAGTCTGAAACATCTCATCCTCCCAATCAAATCAAGTGAAAAGTCCCGAAGCTTTCACACACACTAAGGGGGTGGACAACATGACATGAAAAAACAATCAAGTTATATCACATGTAATATAAATAGAATTTGTCAAACATCTCATATTAACACTTATGGGCATGTTTAGTTATTATCAAACAATAAAATAAAATAAAAAATCCCAGACAACTGGTAAAGCGTCCAATGATACGGACTTGATCTGAGTCTTTGACGGTACCTGCAACATTAACAAACGATATCTGGTTCTAGTACAGTCCTAGATTAGGACTTTTGATGAAATGCATTTGTGGCACCCTGGTTACGTTAAAGAATGAACGCTGCGGAAGTGTAATTTGAATGTTTGAATTGTTTATACAATATTGAAGTCATGGTTATATACATAGCTTATTTACATATGACCCCATGCAAAATTTTGTAAAAACGAGTCTCATAAGTTCAAGTCCAAGTTGGGTTTGAACCCGAATCAGGTAAAGAACAGCTGCTTTCCAAAACTTTGAAAGTACTTAGGTTTACGAGATAAGAACTCATTCAAGATGTCTGCAAGTTTGTTTGTTTGAGGCTATCGAGTAGTTTATGTGACTGCAAACACAAGTGCATGTGTTTACCTTAAAACCACATTGGATCTGTTTAAATGGGACCAAAAGATAAAATCGCCCCAGTACGTATAATTAAGAAGTGGCACTAAAGATGTCGGGAGTTTATGTCATGACAAGCCTATTTTAACATGTTAACCTCGTCTACATTACTAATGTCATACAATATGACTACACTTGTTGGGTTGCCAGCAAGGTCGATGGCTCAGCTCATAGCTCTATTGCATCCTGGACGTTTGAGTACGGCTTGCATTGTCTTGCCTGACTCAAATTTTAAACTCCTCACAAGCAAACGTAGCTCTCGTTTTAGCGTTTTCAGGACCGTATTTATGCTCGAGATCATTATTTTTTTTTAAATGATCACGTTAAACACGACCGCACCGGAACTGTACCAGGCGTACATATCTGCACTTCAAATATACAAACGTACGGCATCAAACAGTTTAATGATACAATCACGTAGTCTCTCCATATAAACATATAAAATGTTTTCTTTCTTCTAAATTAGTGATTACCGAACGATCTGGACAATCGAGTAATGACAATGACCAGTGTATTGTTCTGTTATACAATAGTATTCAGTCATTAAACGGTAATGTTAAAGACTACAATCAAGACCAGAATTGTTCAACACTTTGTATTGAGCCATTTCGAAATGTCCCGCACAAATACAACAGAAATCCACTTTCTCTAGCAGAGGTGTGTGTTTGTATCAAATAGTGCTGAGCACACCACATAAGACAACAACATTGATCCTCAATCCGCTGAGAATTACACTCGACATTCTCTGCTAAATGGAGGAGTCAGTTGTGGGATTTGTTTCCCCTTTACATCTTATCGCATGAAGACCTCTGTGGATCTTCTTTGCACTTTGTTTAGGCTGGTAAAGCGTGCTTTAACTCTGAATGCCTGGGCTCTTTTTTATGGTGACATGAACGAAGAGATGAGGAAAGATGACAAGCTTAGAAATGGTCAAATGGGTAAACAGTTCCGTGATCCGCTCAGTAAAAAGTCAGACTGCTTCAGGATTCGAACCTCGCCTCCAGTTTCCCTCCGTTTACAATTTGACACTTTAATCTTTAAATACTTCACTTCATTTTCCCACTATGTGAAGCGAATGTTCTGAACTGTCCGACCTGACACACACACACACGAACCCTGCCCATTGGTGCTGGGACCCACCATGGATAGTCCAGACCCAGTGTGACCCAGATCAGCGTTAAATAGTTACTGAATATGAATGAATGAATGAAGGAATGAACTACCAAATGTATGTGGCTCTAAACCCCAATTCAAACAGAACGTGGAGGCGTGGATTAAACCTGGCACCTTGAATTGAAACGACATGGCACCAGCATTACCAAATGTGCCACTGTGCCTCCTGAGGTTTAAAAGGCACCGGACTGTTTCATTATGGACTTTACAATGTATTATCTCTCTTTCCCCAGACTGCCTCTGTACTGATAAACTCCACCACATGGGGCTTGTTCCCCTGCTTGATACAAACACAATAATCCATTTTCTCAGGCTTTTGTTCTGTGCTAATGGTTCTGAATGGTTTAAATTTAGAATTCACACCCAGTATTTTCCACTGTTACACAGAAATAATCTGGCAAGACCATTTCGCTTAAAAAATGGATGCTGAAACGAGAATACAATTAAAAATGGATTTACTCAATGGACAACCGATGGAGCGTGTGTGTATATATATATATATATATATATACACATAAATAAATATAAATAAAAAGAGGGCAGCTTCCTCAAGGAAGCAATAAAAATGTTGCTTTGTTTTTCCTTTAGGCATATCGATTAAGAGTTTCAGTAGGTGAGTACAGAGGATCATGCAGGTTATAGTCTGTGGTTATTGAATATAATAACCAAATGGCTCTGACACAAAGGCTACCAGTGTTGAGAGGAAAAAATATATAATACAGGTTTTCACAGGCACTGTCATTTATCTTGATAAATCTTGTCATATCAATATATTAAAATGCTGGTTTGCTTTTTATTCTTTCTCTTATTTTTCCTTTATTTCAAAAGAAGAATGAAAGTACTGAATATCCTAATTGGATTCAGAATCGTTTAAACAGTGCATAGTTGTTCATGCAGGTAAGACTGCTATAGGTGATCAGACAGCAGGATCGTTCACACTGGCGGTTAAGCATTGAATAACCTTATTAACCAGGGTAGCACCAGTCATTTTAGTAGGAAGAAGGATAAGCGTTATTGATTAGTAGAAATAGCTTATAGCACTGAAAAAGCGGCTAAGCTACCTGCCCGCTATGCCTGACACAGCTACGTTTGTTTTGTTGCAATAGTCACAGGCCCTTCACAAACTACACACTAATCTTTCTCATGCCTAAATCAATCCGGTTAGGAAATCATAAGAGAATGTAAATTCACAAACCACTGATTGTCCAGATGTAGGAAGGACTGTTTGGGATTAACAACGAAGCCAAATCCTCAAGAAATTCTCAAGCAAGTTTATTTCTTCCTATTGTTACTATCATTACCATCTTGTCATGTGACCCAGTATGAAACTGTCGCATAATTAAAAGCTCGTCTAGTACGTTTTTGCTTAAAACCAGTATATTCTAAGTCTGACAGAGATTACTGATTAACTTTAAGCTTCTGTATTTTCTTTCAAAACCCTACGTCATGCAGTTTTAGGAATGCAATATTAAAAATGGTAGTCATAAAAATGTTTTTATTTGAAGAGTCTGAAGGTTTAAAAATGTTCATTTACCGCACAGTCTATGCTGACCGTTTATATAAATTGCACTGGGAGCTAAGGGGGTGATAAGTCACATGGTAGATACAGCTGAGGTTGCACAGACCATGTTTACTTTTGTAGTATTAGCTGTATTATTTGTAGTTATACTGGTCTACCATATGACTGTGTTCTTAGTAGTTTCTTAAAGACAAACAAAATGTACTGGTGGTATTGATTAGGACATTAAACATGTTTTCCTTTTACAATGTTTGAATGTATTAAACATTTCATTCATATCCTCTGCCCATACAAGGTTTGAGGCCCGGCTTACTTGCACCTGCCTGGGGTATCTTTTAGGTAGAAAACAGTACAGAGCACTCAATTGCCCAGAGTCACTGCTCCTGTGGCTTTAACCAATTGAACGTCAAGCATAAGTGCTCAGCTTCTCATGTTAAAAACAAGTTCCATCCGAACAGTCCTCAGCGCACGGGCTGTGGTTTGCCTCTGTTTAATCAAAATGGGATCAGCCAATCAGAATATTAATTATGAATTACGATTCATTCTGTTTAAAAACAACCCCAAAGACATATAACAATAAACAGCTTAAGGTTTAAAAAAAAAAAAAGAAACACGCAAGGCTAGGATTCAGATTCCTCCCTTTGGCAAACTCATCTGAAATAGCGGGCACAAAATAGAACGCTGTGGCTGTAGACCCTGATTGGAAAGGAGCACTATGATTTGTTCAAGTTGCTTACAATTCAGGAGATTTTTCTTAAACGGTCAATTTCACTGGAATATCGTTTGAGCAAAAAGGAGTATAACACAAACACATCTGTTTTAAATCAAATACAGACAGCGGAATGAGAAAGTGATTTAAAATGTGGCACTGATGGAAACTGTGTATGTAGATATGTTGTTGCGATGTGGTGAGGTGGTGAAAGTGGTTTTAAAAGTCTGCAGCACAGAAAACATATGGACACCATTCTGGACAGTCAGACTTGAGACTGTTCTGTTCTAAAATGAACACTTCTGGCAATTTGCATATAACCACACTGTAAAGACTTATAACAAACCACCAGACCTCTGGTACATCATGGTCTGGCAGTTCTGCAGGCTTTACACCCCGTTATTAAACACCAGATTTCCTACTGGAAATACACAGTGCTTACAGTTTGTGTTCAAAATGATGAATTTCACAAAATATGTTTATATTATATAGTAATATATAATATATATTAGAAGTACATTTTACCACCAGGGAGAAGGATTAAATGACGGAAAGAAAGAAAGAAGGAAGTGAAATGAAATCAAGAGTGGATCAAACATTAAAAAACGACACTTTAAAAAAAAAAAAAAAAAACCAAAAACTAAAGGAAACGAAAAACCAAAAAACCATGGCAAGGATATTGAAAGAAGTATAATGAAATAAGAAACAGAATAGACAGAGAGGGAAAAGAAGCAAAAGGATTAATTATGGAAGAAATGTAGGAAGGATAGGAAGAGAAGAGATAAGAAATAAAGAAAGGAATAAAGGAAATATGAAGTGAGAGACAAAACAAAAAAATTAAAGAAGGACGAGGTAGCAAAACACGTCCCCATGTTTGTCACAAATATCAAATATCTGAACATTCATGGCTAATTTTTAAAGATTTAAACAAATATGACTTTGTCTTATACCAAATAATCCCGTGGCAGTAACTAATCATGAACAGTTTACATGGGTAAAATGTACATGTAGGTTTGTGTAAGTGTGTGCGTGTGTGTGTGTGTGTGTGTCCATAAAGGAGACCTAGAGAAGCATGTGGTGACATGGAAAAAGCATCCAAGCGTGCCATGACACCATGCGTTTTGGGAGACAGAGAAAAAGAGAGAGAAAATGGAAAAGAAAAAGAATCATGTTGCATATCAAGCTGTTTATTTTCCTGCATGGAATGGTGAACACAAAAAAGATGCCGAGATGCATTAATAATAGGGGCATCCTTTGGCTGTCTATGTCATTGTCTTCTGCCTAAAACTAATTTTAAAATGCATAAAAACGCTCTCATTTCTTACCTAGATTTAGCTTCATCAACACTGATGCAACAAAGAACCTTCAAAACATACAGCGAGCATACTTGTAACATCCATTTACAATGGGGCTTTCACCTCAACACCATATACTTTTCAAGTATAGGAATACTCTATACCATCAAAAGAAAAACAAACATCTTTAAATACATACAAAAAAAAAGAAAAAAAAGAAAAGCAAAATCAAAGAAAACAAAGGAGAAATCGGGGAACATTTTCAACTGAAAATCCAGTTCCCCAGAAAACAAAACAAAAACCAGTTCTATTAATGTGGCCTTATTACAAACGATGCAAAAATTCACAACACTATTTTTTTCCTCATTTAATCAATGATACAAAAGTCCTGCATTATAAAATAGGGCAGCTTTAAAATCAGTGTAATTAATAAAACTATACAATATACAAACAACAGGTATCCCATACTCAGCGGCATCCGTCCTAGCTTTTTCTCTATCTGAATTCGATTTGTTCATCTCCTCCCCACATCTCTATGTTCGTAACTCCCTCTGAGAAAAAAAAAATAAAACCAAACAAAAACGACTCAAATTACACACACACACACATACACACACACACACACACAACACAAGAACAAGACAAACTGCCCAGACTATTGCTTTCATATTTTTTCTTTTTCTCTTTTTTGTCTTTCTTTAAAAAGGGTGCATCTTTTAAAATTATTTTACACGCTTAGAGCCTGATATCTTGCTGATTCGAAGCAAGGTTGCCATGAACCAAAAATGATGTGACAAGAAATGTCCGTGCAACTATTTAAAAATGTTTTCCCTTTACACTTTTACGCCCTGGATGCTGTTTTGCAGTTTAATTTATTCTCGTAACTGTAGTTTGTTCATATTTAGTGCAGATAATTAAGGAAATAATGCCCAACTCACTACTAATGGCTAGGCAAAAACAATGAAAAACGTACACTCTATTAAAAAAAACTCATAGGGGGGAAAAAAAAAAACACAACTCACACAAGTGTAACTACTAAACTGACATGAGACATCAATTTCCCTATATTAAAGTTCTTGTAAGTTATATATTTATATATGAAACAGAAAAAAAGGAAAACAAGTAAACAGGTAATATAATGTAAAAGTTTGTCAAAATGTACATAAAATGGGCATAAAAAAAGAAACGACATTTTATCTTGAGCTCAATCTGTATGCTATAAAAATGTGGCTCTGTGTGGTGAAGAGGAAGTTTCCTAGTATTAAGGCTTGCTTGTGACCAAAAGGAAAGGAAAATATTCCTATTTCATGAACGGTCGTTTATGTCAAGCGCAAAGTAAGAATACCAGAACCAGGCTGGTGTGGACGCTGGTGTGGAGACCGTGTAATAATGCAAATTAATTTCCAAATACTTTCGGCTACCCAGCCAGCCAAGTGCAACAACACTCAAATTGGGGGGGGACGGGACACATGTACATGAGTGCAAGAAAGTATTGCATATTTTTTCCTTATTGTTCTGGGAACAAAAAGAGGAAGACAAAAACTGATTAAGAAATTGCAGCGACATCCATAAATAGAAACAAACTAGGGTTAACACTACCAGAAATAGGGCTTGGGTTTTATAATAGTTGCACTAATAAATATCTATTCACTACTGCCTGTACAACTAAGGGGGCCAATGGACACTGAGCCGACTGAGTGCCAATACAAACTGCAGCCTGATTTATGCTTCTTAAAAAAAAAAAAAAAAAAAAAAAATCAAGCAGGTGGTTCGGATTGCAAGGGTGAAGCAGTTTGAAAAATGTCCTCTCCAAAACAGAAGTATCCAAGCTCACCACCCACCTACTCAATGACTGAGCAGTATGGATGAGTGAGCTTTGATACTACAACATTCTTGCCTCCAGAAACCACAACAGCGCGTGTTTGCACCTACTACTGCCTGCTTGCTACCCACATTCTTGTTTGACGGTCAGCTAAAACCTTCCACTGACAGACCACGAGTACTTCAGGCAGTCAAGTATACTGTTCACAAAAAGTGGGGGATACTTCAAAATAAACTATCCCATACTGAAACGTCCCCTATTTTTTAGTGAGTGGTGTAGGAACCAGGCACTACAATGTTGCACCATGATGCCTGGGACTAGCACTGAGGACTACCACAGGATGGAAAAAGGAAGGTAGTGATCATCTGTATTACTAGAATCTCTCATTTCCTGCGCAGATGATGGGTGGCCAAAATCCAGAAGAAAAAAAGTTTTCCATATTGCAACTTGTGCAGTAACTCAGATCTGGACCATTGCTCAAGGCACATTGATGAGGAACAACTGTTTTCGTGCAACTTCAGAGAAGTGTGGAGAAAATGAACGATTGTTTTCAAAGCGACAAAGAAGGGAGGAACAATACAGAGAAATGACGAAAAGCTAAAGACGAGTAGCTGGCTGATTGTGAGGACAGCAGTAAAAAAAAAAAAAAATAAATAAATGCCCTTCCTTTATTAAAGGGACAAACAAATATTCAATTGGCAAGTGCCTGGAGTTGGGATTACAATACTGTGTTTTTATTCACACTACTATAGCTCTACATAATCTATGTAAAAATTTGTCACTACCACTAGAACATGCATGTTTTTTTTTCTGACTTTTTTCAGCTTTTTAAGATCAACAGTGAATGAGTGAGGTGCGAGTGTATAATATACGTATGTACTGTAAGAAACAAAAAACAAAACTCCAAAAATAAAGAACAAAGGATAAATTGCATGCGAAGCAGTTTAATGAATTATTTGAGGAAAAAAAAAAAAGGCTTCGCTTTGCAGTTGCATTCTTATTGTTTGATCTTCACATTTTTATGTTTTGTGTAACACTTTTACAAAGGTTACAGAGGAAGTTTCTGTTGTATTGGTGTCTCAACTACCGTTCTGGGGGTTCAGAAGAGGCACAAGAGCTTTAGCCTAAAGAAGGCTGTACAGTAGGGAAAGTACTGTACGTAAAAAACGGTCGCAATGCGCAAGTGCTGGGACCCGTCCATAATTTTAAATTAACGTGGAAATGAAAGACCACAGAAGAGTGAGGTTTCCCACAATCAGAGCTTGAAGAAAGCGTACATCAAGCCTCTGAGTTTAATCTTACGTTAAACGCGCCGACGACAAAAAGAACAGCTACTGCTCCTGGATTATGTGCTTCGTTAAAATAACTTAATTAACGTAGTGTCTTGGAAACGAACTCAGCACAGCAGTCTGACCTCAACACGTGGATGAAGTTGTCAGAACGTTTCAAAACTGATTGTTTTTTTTTTTTTTGTTTTTGTTTTGTTTTGTTTTTTTAAATGGCAACATTTCTTAAAGGGATTTTTGTTCTACAATATGAACAAATTCACAAAAATGAACGAACATAATAACAATTATAATAATAATAAGCAATACAGCCCCCTCTTTTCTCAAGGTTATTTGTTCTATTTTTGTACCCCGATATTTTAGAGTCCCAGAGGTGTAAATGGACTAGGAAGAAAAATATATAAAGAGATATATATACTTTTCAACAATCGTTGCAATGATTTATCTATCTTACAAAAGATATTTCACAATCCGACAGCTTTCCAGCAAAATTGCACTTTCCACAATTGTGTTTTGTGTTTCCACAAATGTTCACTGTTTTACCTCCATTGACATCTCCTGTCCTGTCCTGTCCTGTCCTGTCCTGCCTTTCTCTCTATCGTGTTGCACAGACCTTCCTACTGGGTGTATTAAAAACAACTGAAATGATCCTACACGAAAAAACAAAATGAAACATGAACATGCCTCCAAAACGGGAGACGTTATATGTTTGCCTTGGAAAAACAAAAACAAAAAATCAAATCTCCCATTTGAACACTTCACTTTACAGCCTTCTGAGCTCACATATTTCACCTGGTTGACCGATATCAAACATCACCATCTTCTTCCTCCCTGCCCCGAGATACTAATTTCTTCATATAGTTGTTTTTCTGCACCTGAAGTCCTCAGAGGGCGTATCTGCTGTGTGCAAGGCGGTGCAGGTCTCATTAGTAAATGGTGGATATGAATGAACGGTTCTGGCCAGAGCAGATTAATGAGTCAGGACAGAAGTTTCAGCTCGTGGATAAGATCCTCTGTCTGCATAAAGTCAGTAGCAGAACCATCCGATTTCTAGATCCACTAAATCCTGCCGAACACAGCGGGGGGTAGAGGAACGGGGGGAGCGCCAGTCGGGGACGGGCAGAACACAGAGCCGATAAGTGAAACTGCAGCAGATTAGTGATTAGTGGCTTAGCTCTTGGTGAGTTCGGCTACAGTCTCGGACTGAAGGAAGCTCTTTGATTTTGTCACATTACGTTTCCCATATTTGGCCGGGTCAAAGAAATCATGCACTTTTCTGAGTAAATCAGAACTCTCCTTTTTAAACTCAACCTCCACTGGAGAGGAGAGCTGGACAGTCATTATATATGTATATAGGCATAGAAACCATACTGGAGGAATACATATGAGCTATATTATAGATATCAAGTATGTCGGTTGTAAGCGGGACGAGTTGATTTGATCCGATTCCTTCTGGGTTCTGCTGTAGCCATGCTGTGGATGCTGAGGGCGGGAGCGGCTCCTGGCGCATCACACCAGTGGGCACATTTGTGGGTCACACTCAGGAGAGGCAGGGGAGGCATTTGAGCTCGGGAGAGGCCGGTCTGAAACTGTAGTCCTCTAGCCCAGGTACCACTGCACAGGAGAGCAACAGAGAGAAAAGAGGATGATTAGTACAGGGACGCTACAGATGGCAAAGTGTTTTGGGAACCAAAAAAAACCTATGCTATTCCCCTTCTCACAGGTTCTTTATACACCCACGCTGTAGCACAAATGTCTGGACTGTTAAGGTCACTGACTACCAGACTCTCCTCTCTGGCTATTACGTACTCTGCTGTATAAGACTATTGGTACTATTTTCACACCTCCCACTTCCATCTCGTTTGTTGTCTTGTTTGTGTGTTATACTCCTAAGTATGTACAGGTACTCCCCATTGTATGATGGCCCGACTTATTTCGACTTTACCATTGAAATCTGATAATGAATATAAACAAACATTCAGCTAAAATCCTCTCTCACAGGACGAGGAACTTGGCAGTGCGTGATGTAGGGAGTGGTGGTAGGTGAGATGAACGCTGGAAAACGTAGGGAGGAAAATCGGTGTTGTGATTTATACAGTATATATTAAACTGTGATGGATTTGTTGGAACGTGTCCCTACTGAACATCGCGGACTGGCACTGTCCCGTGCTGTCCATGTTTTAAACTTTTGTGTCTTTATTGTCGTGTTGCAATGTAGTCCAAACAGAATGAGAATTCCTTCCACTGTTAAATATGTACATGGGGTGGAAATTGACTTTCAAAGGTTTAATCGGTGAGTTTTTAAAATTCAAACGCCGAACCCATTTCTTCCTTTAGCGTTCCTCTCCCAAAAATATTCACATAAAATAAATGCATCTGAAAGGCAAACAGACAGAGACGTGTTAATTTTGTGTCTCTTCCAGAAGGCCACGTTTTTTGTCTTCTCATTTACAGAGTGTGTGAAACCAGCAGCTTACACCTCAAAAAAGTGTTTATTGACAGCTGCCAGAAGGTACTTTTTTTTTGTTATTTAGACATGCATTAGCATCAATGATTATTGACGACAGAAGCAAGATTACATCAATACTAGTTATACACATTTACCAATTTAGAGCAACCAATTATCCTAATGCACATCTTAGGGATGTGGGAAGAAAATTAAGTACCCAGAGTAATACTTCAAATGCAAATGCGGACACAAGGAGGACATGCAAACTCCACACAGGCGTTCAAGGTCGGGATCGAACCCTGGATCTCTGAAGCTGTTAGGTGACCAGGCTAACCACTTCGCCACCGTGCTGCCTGACAAAACTCAAGAACTTCAGATGTTGGTGGAGTGCCCACCAAATAACGAAATAAATACTTTTTAAAAAATAGGGGGTTTTCCCTTAAAAATCACTCACCTCACCTTTAAAAGATGAAAACGGGTGGAAACCCGAAATAACATTTTCTTCTCCAGAAATTAAGTATAAAAAATAGCTTTTTAATGTCACTGAGTGCGTTTAGATGTTAAACAAAATCACATTACCTCAGAACATGAGTTTTGACATTAATCCAAATTACAGGTTTGCACGCAAAAATAAATAAATACTGGGAAAACTGCGAATATTGCGAAAAGTGCGAATATCATTGGTTAGATATACTGGAGAATAATGTAAAGTGTACATTTGTTGAAAGTAATCATAAATAAAAGTGTGACTGTGAGTTGGAGTCAGTTAGCAATCTAATTTCTCATTACATGTTGTAAAGTTCTTTACAATTCTAAAATACATATTTAGGGCTTTTTATGGTTCGATATAAACACTGTACTATTCTCTTACAGCATCAGCCTGCCAAAATCGGACAAATGACCTCATTCTTCTGTTTATTTAAACACCCGTTGTAACAGTGCTACACATATTAAACCAGCGACATGCTTTGTTTGTCATATATTATAATACGCTGGACGACAGGAAGAGGCTTATACTGGACTCCTGGATGCTTACTGCACTGTACTGCCTTGGCTCACCTCTCTGTGTGGTTCCTTCTCTCTCTGTTGCTGCTCCTCCTCTTTCCCTTTCCTCTCCTCTCCCTCTGCCTGCCCTGCACCCTTTCAGAACATCCTCTCTTCAGAAGCAGGAAGAGACCTCTTCCAGGGGCAGTAGTGGAGTCCAGGGCCCATCCCGCTGCTGTCTCTAATCCTTCAATGAAATGGGCTTATTGATCGTCCTGCTCTATTGTTCATGTTTCCAGAGAGTGAGCAAAGAGCTCTCCCCTCCTTCTTTGCCATCTCCCCTACGCTTCTCCTCCTCCTCCTCAAGTTCAAGTTCATCCTGGTGTTACATCATGTCTGGTTGCCAAGGACGACCAGACACCCATTTACGTGACTATCATTAGCAAGGCCTTGTCTCACTCTGTCCTCTTTTACTTTCTTGTTAATCCTGCTTACTCTTTTCCCCTTTTATCGCAGTACCCGCTCGGTACATTACAGTCTGCCTAAAGTTGTTCTCTGACCCACCCGGGTACAGCAACAAGAATAAATATGGGCACACTACTAGTTCGGATAACTCCCTTCCCCGTTTCTTACACGTCCATCCACCAAACTGTACGCATGGGCTGCTTTAAATTTTGTAGCTTGGTGGGACTGTGGTATTCTTAGTTGCAAACATAACCTCTGAAATCATCTTTTCTCCGGCCAAAATGACACAGTAAATGTCAGCAAAACTTGTAGGCTCAGTTTTCCAATAGGCAGTTATAGTCCTTTTTTCACAATGATGAGAAGTTTAAAGTTGCCATTCCAACTACTAGTGTTTTTGGGACATGAGAGTAAATTGTTAAGACTGGGTAAAATCCATGCAGACAGGTGCTGGATGAGGTTGTCTCTCTCTCTCTCTCTCTCACACACACACACACACACACACACACACACACACACACACACACACACACACACACACACAGTATGTGTAGCAAAAGTATGCCTCTGACGAATGTCCTATAAAAGGCATGCACCCGTATACTTTAATACTTCATTATTGACAAATCGATCCGCAGCTTTGGTAAACCTTTTAACTGACGTTTAAAATGCAAACTTGTTCAGAATGCTGTGTCAGTCTGAAAACAAAAACAGACGCACAGCTCTGCACTTAACGAATGCAGGCTCATAACTTGTTTAAATTCTATAGCAAGTCGCAAGTGCATTGGAGAAATTGGGAGGTTAGTTTTTAATCAATACATGTCGCTGACTCAGGACTTCAGTTTTTGGGCTCACTGCGGCTTCCTTGTGTCTTTGTCTTCTCTCGAACTTTTCCCTCCCTCCCTCCCTCCCTCCCTCCCTCCCTCCTTCCTTCCTTACTTTCCCCTTATCCTGAGCAGACTTTTGGAGATGGGGTTCTGGAAGCAGAGATGGGAGGGGGAGTGAATAAGCGTATAAGGATGTCTCCCATGTTTCCCCTGCAAGTGTGTGGACGGTGGGGTCGAGTTACAGGCTGATGCAGTGTGCTGACAGGTATGATTTAGTCAGCAGATGTGGAGGATAGGGAGTCAGAGAAACAGAGAAGGCTTGAAAAATAGTGGAAAGTTCTGGCCTGTCATTTTTAATGATTACGAGCTTCGTCTGCCTTTTTCTCCGAACATGATCAAAGTTAAAAAACACTGAAGGTCATTAGTGCCAAGTGCCAACCTTCGACTATAAAGTTTTCCACAAAAATTGTATTGTGATGGAAAGTGTACTTTTAAAACCTGAGCGGTTTTTCCTACATGCACGTGCACGCTCTCAGTGGTAGCAGCTCCAGCATGTTGCTGTGATTAGGGCAGAGTGTCGAGTGTATATCATGGCCACATGTGCAGTGCAATGTGGGCTTTATGCAAGCTCCAGCAGCCCAGTGTGGTGTGTATCGCAGCCACAGGAATGCTATGTTGCTACGCTCCACTTCCACTGTCCCTAACTCATTTTATGCCTTCCATGTGTGCTGCTGAAAATGACTGCCGGCTTTAGCGCTGACCTGAGACCGGTTTAAGTGTTCCAAACCCACTTTGATAGGAGCCCACAGCTGATTCAGCCGATCAGCACCAAAGTCTGCCAGGTGTACTCATTAAGTCTGTCAACAGCATTAGAGGAAACAAAAAATCCTACTTAAGGGGCCGGAAATCACACAGTAGAACAAATTCGATTTATTATTCAGACTAGCAAATGCTGTTTTGTACAGAAGAGCACTAATCGATAACCACACAGACAAATTCAAATCCTGTTACTGTATGAGTAATGTGACGGAGACATTCTTAATGTGAGTTAATGTTCTACAGGTAGACCCAAATTAACGCTGGGGATACCGAACTTGGCTTTATCGTTAATATATACTGTATAATTAATCATCATATATCAAAATATCAAAATCAATAACGGGCTGCATGATGGCTTGGTGGGTGGCACCTGCTGCCTCACAGCAAGAAGATCACGGGTTTAATCCAAGCTTGGAGCGCTCCGAGTTCTTTCCCTGAGGAGCCTCCTTATTAATGAAAAGTATGTTGTTCTAGGCAGGAAGGTCCCGGGTTCAAATCCAGGGTGGAGCGGCCTGGTTCCTCCCCGTGTCTGCGTGGGCTTACTCCGGGTACTCTGGTTTCCTCCCACAGTTCAAAGACATGCGTGTTAGGTTAATTGGTGTCTCTAAAGTGCCCTGTGTGTGAGAGACTGTGTGCGTGCCTTAAAATGGATCGGCGCCCCCTCTAGGGTTGTTCATGCCCTTGCGTCCAGAGTTGCCAGGTGGGCACCGCCTTGCCCACGACCTCGTGTGGATTAAGCAGAAGATAATGGAGTGGAAATCAAAATCATTAACATAAAGCTTATTTTATTATAAAGTATTACATGGCTTATGTACTTTCCGCCATAATGTATTGAAAGTGAAAAAGAAAAGTCAATTTCCCAGGATTCAGAATTCCCACCATGTGACTCCCTACCTACTAACGTACTGCAGATTTCCTTATTTAGCACAGGAGAGTATTGTACTGTATATCACTTGAGGTGTATGACTTTGCTCGTATATGTGCACTGAGAATTGTCCCGTCAAACACCAAGACAATGTCCAGCTGATCAACAAACCTGGCATATTTCATGGTTTTCATATCTACTTAACTTCTTTTAAGATCAAGACCTTGCCTTGGTGAAAGGAGCTAGACCTGTTTCACTTTCCCAGAGCACAACCGCGAACCACTGGAGAGATTACATCTCACAGTTGTCCGGAAACATCTGGGGATCCTCCAGGAAGAGCTACAATCTGTAACTGACTATAGAGTCTAGGCTGAAGCCTGTAGCCACTGTGGTCCTCACCAAGAGAAGGAATCACCTGATAAAACTTGAGACGGATATGCTTTTGGAATATAATTCACTAATCTGTGCTGAAAAGTGTCGCCCAGAAATATATTTGTTATGTAAACGCATCAATGAAGGTCTCATTTTCGGCAATTCTTTCTTTAATGCTGCCCATGTAGCTACAGGGCAAGTGCCAGCTATTGGAAACAGCAATTCCCAGGCAACAGAGCCTCATGGGTTGGCATTGGTGGTGAAAGATTACACAACAGTGACAATAGGTCCAAAGTCCAAAGACATGCGCGTTAGGTTAATTGGTGTCTCTAAAAAGTGGCCCTTTGTGTGAGACTGTATGTGTTCCCTGTGATGGATTGACGCCCTGTCTAGGGCTGTTCCTGCCCTTGCGCCCCAGAGTTGCCGGGTGGGCACCGGGTGGGTGCCGGGTGGGCAAAAAAATGAAATGAAAAATGAAATATCCCATAATGAATTATCCCTTAACTTTTGTGAGCAGTGAGCCCCCGCTTTTCTTTTACAACAAAAGCATGGAGAGCAAAAGCACAGTTTTGGGAGCAGGAAGGAATCTGAGACCACACAGGATTCACACCAGTAGGGCATGTAGTAGGCTGGGGTCTGACCCTCCAAACCAAGGAGCGAGAGATTGAGAGAAGGTTAGAAAGCTATACAAACCACAGCTCTTCACCATTGCCTGGTTACTCCAAACACATTGAAAAGAAGCAGGGGCTGCTTTAGTGTGGTTTCATAATTACAGGCTTTTTACTTTCCCTCTGCTCCACAAACACACTGCTGCACATCCAGACTGAAACCACTTTCTTTCTGCTCGATTATTCTCCCTTTTCCCCCACTAATTCAAGTCAAGTCAAGTCAAGTCAAGTAGTCTTTATTGTCATTTCAACCATATACAATACAGTAAACAGTGAAACGAAACAACGTTCCTCCAGGACCATAGGAGGTAATTCATCCTATTTATCCTATTCATCCTATTCATCCTATGCTCTGCTCTAGCCTTCATGTATAATCGTACTGTGGGCCACACAATACCAGTCTAAAGTTTAGCCACGCCAGCTTTATTTTTCTATACCCATTTTCACCTGAATGTTCGAAAATCAGTTAATGTTCATGCAAAATGTTTTTTCCAAGAAATTTACAATTTTATTAAGCCGTCAATTTGATGTTATCATTTGTAAAATTGCAAATTTTGCAAAAAAAAAGGGAATGTAGGTGTCACCATGTGTTACAAAGTGACCACTATATACTGCTCACAAAAACTTCAAAATGAAATTGTGTGGCAGTGAATTATCCCTAAAATATTTTACTCTTAACAACTAGCATAATTTAGTAGGGTAGAAATACCAAGTGACCTATTTGAAACAAGTATTTCATTTTCTGTGTTGACCATGACCATAATATGACATAAAATTGCAAACAAACTATGCAACGAGGGATGTCAGCCCATAATTACTTTAAGAAGTCATGGTTCTCATGATTTAGGAATGCTTCAATACGTAGAGTGGCCAAAACCCACAAACGCAACAATGAAATTGGCTCATGAAAGTAAGCCCATGTGCTACCTCTGCTGCAGATGGCAAGCATCTTAGAGTCATTTGCTTAAAACGTCGTGATTTAACAGCACCGCAGATTATAGCTGAAATAAATGGTTTACCGAGCTCTATTAGCGAACAGATCTTCACATCAAAACGGTAAATTTGTTTTGCTTTATTACCTTTAAGGTGAATAAAATGGCAAAAATGAAGAAAAACACATTACCCGCGAAGTGCTTTCATGCTCTTGACTGCTACTACACTTCAAAACATGTCATGGAAAAACAATGTAAAATTTATTATCTGTTTAGTAGCCATTAAATCCATCGCCATCGTATAATCACCTCCAAAAATATTCCAGAAGCACACCGACTACCCTAAACAAGCCAAAGTTTTAGTGTCTTTAATGTTTAATGCTTCTCTACGTTTTCCCTCAGAGGGTCATAACTGCAGTTTAAATCGTTTTTGCCAATTTCACTCCAGTGTGATCGTCTGGCACCAGTACCGACCCATACTGCCCAGTATGAGGTTCTGTAACACCACCACCCAAAGTCATGTTAGTGCAAGCCAGGTTTCTGCCGGCTCTTACCTATGAGCCACACCTGACTGAAATGTAATAATGCAGAACGTTTACTTTTATAATATTCCTTTGTAAAATGATCTTGATGTGAACGATATTTCTGTATCACAGCCCTAACCTGTCCTGCTGAAAGAATTTGATACGCAAAGTGGTGCCCTGCGTGAGGAAGCTGGATGAGGGTCGAGATCCCTCCGCAGCTGAAGGGCAGATAAAATGAGAAAGTCTCCCTTTTACCCAACATTTGTTTTCTCAACCTCCGGCGTCTTTTTCTCCCCTCTTTCTCCTCACTGCCTCACTGGGGACTAATAATGATGGGGAAAATCAGAACAATTCCTTCATCCGAGACACTATGTCTGAACTAAGGCAGTACGGCAGGAAAAAAAATCCTATAAACATGTGTGTTGCCTCGCTAAGGGGTCTTTTTAGATGGCTGGAAAATGTATTATCAGCCTGAGGTGAAATTCCAAGATACCAATTAGTACACACAAGTGGTGTATTGTTCTGAAGGTCTGATTTATGTATCTCAACTGGGACTAGCTGTAATGGACATGCAGCTGTATTCAACAAGAGACATGTTCAGAATGAACGCTAGGCTTTCAAGGTGAAAGCTGCTTTAAAGTCGGACAAGGGGACATTTTATTATATTAAATTATTTACTATTTATCAGACTGTCTGTGATCCTAGGAATGCTTAGGTTATACTTGACGGACCTAGGTATGTACTGTGTGAATGGGTACTGCATGACAAGTTTCTATTAGAAACAAAAGTAAGTACAGAGAAGATAGATGTGGAAGGTAAAAAGAGAGATGGTGATTAGATACCGTGGGGCAGAGACTGTTATATTAAAGAAAATCAGATCAATAAAGAGAAATGAATAAGAGGAGATGAACAAAGACGGGAGCTGAAACGGAAACGGAAGCCCCAAACCTGCGAAACAAGCAATGGGGTGATGAGGAAAAAAGAAAAGCAGGAGAGGAGAGAGCGTGTGATAGAGTGGGATCTTTGCCTGTCCCTTTAACTTGCTGTCAATGGCGGGAGTAATCTCATCAGCTCAGCATAGTGCTGACTCAGCAGGCGTGCTAAAGTGCCTTCAGACGAGTGTCATCTCAGAGGAATTTAGCCTCATGTAATGCAAACCAGGCTGGGAGTGCAGAGTGGCACTCAAAGAGCCCGTCCCAGAGCAGCGGCCCTGTGGGAGCTTGTGGACGTTTACGACATTGCTTATTTACATCTCACAATCGGACTCGGGCCGTAAGCTCATCGCTCATTGTATCAGACTGTTTGAAAACGCCTTACGCTCAGGGGTTCTTTTTATTCTCGTTGTTAATCATGTGTGCACTCTGAGGCGGACGGCTCCATTAGAATGCCGGGGGAAATAGCGGAGGGCCTCTGTTTCCTTCTGAGCAGTGATCACATTTGTGCAAGTGCGCCTGTGGTCTGAGAAGTGTGAATGCTGAAGCTAATGTGCCGTAATTAATTTGTACGGCCAGGAGCATTGCCCCCTTCTGGTCTAATGAGGAAATGCACGCGCACGCTGAGCAAAGCTACATTTAGCGTGCTATGGCAGACAAGGATACAAACGAGCTGTCTGAGCAATGATTAAAACCACCAAAATGACTTTATTTAAGATCCACATAATGCAAGACCTTTGCAAATGTGTTTACACAAAAAGGTTCTCCCTATAGAGAGGCAGTAAAGACTAAAACGGGAAGACACAAAGTACAAGAGTTAATCACTGACATTGCCTACTGTGTCGTTTAATATTTATGGCAGGTGAATTAAATCCCAGGAGGTACTCTTCCAAGGACTAAAGAAAGGATTTACTCCCCGTGTGTGTGTGTGTGTGTGTGTGTGTGTGTGCCTTGATCTTAATATTTTTATAAGAATGTCCTCACAATGATAGTAAAACCTGGGAATTTGGACTGCGTTGACAGTCGTCGTTTTTCCTTTCTTGGCAACTTTTATTTGAAAAACCACAATTGCTGTGGATAAGGTTAAGCATTCATGAGCAAACAAAGGTGTGTGTTGTGAAGTGTGTGTCTCAAATGGTCCCAAAAATTGATAGAAAGACTGACATTTGGTTACTCTAAAGTTAAGTGACACCTGTAATTAAGCGCAGCCTGAACGAGACCAGAACAGCCAACTTCTTAAACGTTTTAAAAATCAGCATTGAGGTTGTTAACCAATAACTGCTTTTGTCCGTGTGTAATTGCTTTTGTCTGGCTGTATGGGTTTGCCAGATGGCTGCCAACCTCAGCATTACTTCAAACGGTTGTTCGTGTCATGGAAATTCATGTGCCACATCTGTGTGGGACACTACCAATATAAGCACAGTGCACTCGTTAACATTAATGTTGTTGACCGGTTGTTAATGATCAGTGTGAATGCAACAGTCCCAAGGAAAATGAGTGCCATGCAAAAGTGTGACTTTTTAAAGATGGCTGCTGCTGGTGCCTTTCTAACGTCCAGACATAAAAACTTTAATCACCTCACACTTAAAAGCATCTGTCACTATGACGATGGTTAGAGTGTGTGTTAGCGTTTGTAGGATTAGCTCAGCACGGACAGTACAGCAGAAGTGGGGGGTCTGTCTGACCCGGCCTTGGATGCATGTGTATTTATGGGATCCCCCTATAAGACACACCGCTCTGCTGTCCCATGCCAGTCACTCTGAGGCTCGGTGCCAGGAGCGCCAATAAGCATAGCCCCCCGGCAGTAGTGTCACCCTCCCATCACCCTGTCTTTATTACCTGCCCTCTTTATATGTCTCTTTCATACTCTCCCATAGCCATTTATCAGCACTACCCCATCTACCCCATCTGTCCCTCTCTCTGGGCCTGGTTACCATGGCCTAACTGTGGGGAATGTTTACTGTTAACACTCATTAGTCTCACGTCTGGATCCCTCTCTCTCCCTTCCTCTCTCTCTCTCTTCCTCTCTCACCCTCTCTCACCCTCTCTCTCTTCCTCTCTCTCTCCCTTCCTCTCTCTCTCTCTTCCTCTCTCACCCTCTCTCACCCTCTCTCACCCTCTCTCTCTTCCTCTCTCTCACCCTCTCTCTCTTCCTCTCTCTTCCTCTCTCTTCCTCTCTCTTTTCCTCTCTCTCTTCCTCTCTCTCTCTCTCTCT
>JAUZST010000753.1:149727-167591 GCA_034779995.1 Parotocinclus haroldoi
ACACACACACACACACACACACACACACACACACACATATACACACACACACACACACACACACACACACACACATACACACACATACAGATACACACACATACAGATATACACACACACACACACACACACACACACACACACACACACACACACACACACACACACACACACACACGTCACATCCCATATTTTGTTCATTTATAATGAATAATTATAGACATTTAATCTAATTCGATGTATATGAGAATTTCCCTAAGAGCTTTTGAAGGCCACCACTTTAATGACAGTATTTAGTATGGTTGTACACACAGGACCCTGCTGCTACAGTTTCATAGCAGTTTGAGGGTCAGTCATCTTATTACCATGCAATACGTTTTCTTTTTGCTTCTTTACCGGGGTATCTGTAAGATTGTCTTCACTTTCATTGTCCCACACAAGGCAAACCTTTGAGAGTGGGAGCAGACTGAGTCCAAAGAACCAGCTGTCTTGGCCAGTAGCCATGTTTCTCTGGGGAGAATGATGGAGAAAGGCAGGCAGAGAAGAAGCAGGACAGGGCGCTACAGATAGAGACCAAGTAGTGGGGGTTTGTCCCCTGCTGAGAGTGGCGTTCCTAACGGAGTGCCAGGAATAGAAAGGGGTCCTTTTTCTCACACGGTGACCCCTGACCTGCTCCAGACAGCGGGGATTTCACACGCATCTCTTCCACACAATTGATCCCTTCATTCCACTGCACAGACAGAGCGCCGATTGGATAGCAGGAGGGTGAAGGAAGGTAAAAGTGGCCGACAGTGAAACAGGGAAGCATCAGCGACACACAGAGATGCTGCTCCTGAAGGCAATTTCTTTAAACTCAATGTCGCAGTTACTTTAAACAGACCAACGCCTTTAGGCATACATTCCTTGAATGTTAAAAAAAAAATCCATGTACGTCATAGGAAAATTTCGTGTATCGCCATTTTAATAGAAGGAGCTGTCAATATGCTGTAGGGAAACATTCAGTGTCCTTCAAGTCGGCAAGTTGACTGCTAATTGAAGTTTGCTAGCATTTAATCGCTACACATACACAGGATTTCAGTATCACACCATCACATCACCTTAACTGTACAGCAACATCATGCACCAGTTTATTTCACAATGATGCACTTCAAGAAAACCTAAGTACTGGTTAAGGAAGTCTAGCCTACACCAAGCAGTTACACTAAGAAATAACAAAACATGTCGTGAAAGATTTAAAAGTTCCAGGTTGACATCTAGAACGAACGAACGTCCTCCTTTTTTAACACGAATCCCGATCCAAATCTGATTTCCTTCGCATTTTCCTGTTTACAAGCCAACGCCAAAATCATGTGCCAAGTGAAAACTTCACAGGCCGCTTCCATTCAGCCTCAATGTTCTCATGAAGTATCGGAAGCCATTACATTCGTTTGTATAACTAATCAGCTATATATAGTTAGTTTAAATCGGTTGTACAGATGCTAGAAAGCATTCTTCCACGTCGCTGCCCAGATATACATCACAACAAAAAAGTGGACACCCTCAGGCTCTGCTCTCCCTCTCTCAAACATTAAACATATGAACGGATATTACAGTATTTGCTCAAGTTTCACAGACACTGGGGGGAAAGAACACATGGGCTGAAGAGCAAGAGAAGAATACTTAAAGGAAAATGGCTGAAAACCAGTCCACAATAACCACAGATAAAGGAGTATTATACACTTTGCATTAATATGCATTACCCACAAAGGGCGCTGTGAGAAAGTTACTACATGATATAAAAAGGCAGCACAGAAACATTTCTCTGTGTTGATAAAGATGTTTGAAGGAATTACGTTTCGTTTTATTTCCAAAATCCTTTTACACTTTGAGTAAAATCATGAACACAAAACAGTGATTTTATTGAATTACAGTTGGCCAGGTACGGTATCCCATAATGTTATACCTCCAATAGTAATCATCTGCAGAGAATAGAAACTTTAGTGTAACTGTTTAAGGGGCAAAAATATCTTTCAGGCTAGAGACGATGGATTGCTATGAGAAAATAAATTGGTTCATATTAGAAAGCTTGTAAATATAAGATTTTTCATTATTATATCCATTACTTCACAATGTTGAGCTCGTTTAAAAAAAAAAAAAAGGTTTATTTTTAACCATTTAATTCGCAGACTTTTTTCTCATTTTCACTGCTGCTGCTGTGGTTTGTAGGAGAGAGTCAGCTACTGGAACAGGCAGTTCCTGGTGACCTGGGTTCAAACCCTGGAACTGGCTTGCAACATAGAAGTATGCTGCTCAAAAATAAAGGGAACACGGAGTTACATTGTGTTGTTTAAGTGTTTTTTAGCAGTATATTTGTCCCTGCAATTATTTGCTGTCCCATCCATGTAGGACTCTCGATTGCGCCCAATGGATTCCATAACAGGCTGATTCTAGGATTAGAGCTGTAGGGGTGGCAATGAGACCAGCCAAGCCCCCTGCCTTTTTTATTTAATTTACATTAGATTCAATTCGCACAGGGCAATTTTGAACTCTTTAAACTTTCCCACACTTGAAAAGGATATAGAAAGTGGATCACACCATTTCTTATCAAGGGGGACTAAACCTTGTGTTTTCATAGGGTTTTTTTTTTTTTTCAGCTTAGCAGATACAAACGTCCACAAAAACAACAAAAGCAATTTTTCACTCCTATTTTTAGGGGTGCTGTGGGCCCCGAGCCCAGTGCTTCCTGTAAGACGTTTAGATTCAGTAATTTAAAAAAAAATCTACAGGCCTGTTACTTATTTGAATAACATCAACTTGTTATTTCTAATTTATTCTAACAAACAAGACTGGATTGCACTTTTAGATGGTCAACTCCGTCACCCATAGACAGATTTCCAGGGTTCCTTCTCCACAAGGCATTAAGAGCGCTACTTAGGCCACATTAACAAACTGTAAGTTGAGTGTGTGTTCATCAGTCACACACAGTTTGAAGGTGTGTGTAAATGTGCTGGAGATGCTTCACTCTCACTGCAGCGCCCAAGGCTGTATGTCCTTCAGCACAGAGTCTGAAAGGGAGCATGCAGTGCTCAGGAAGTTCAAGCAGACAATCTAAATCCCCCAATTTCCTCCTCTCTAATCATTTCTCCCTTAGTCCACGTAGAAGGCCAAATTAAAAACATCTTCTACTCGACAGGACATTTACACACAGTAAAACAGTATGTACAGGCTGCTTGCAGTAACATGACAGAGAAAAAAAAAAATCTGCCATATGAATACCAAGCCATGATTTAGGTCTTCAAATTGTGGTAACAGAAACGTCCTCTGCCCAATCCAATTACACTCTTCATGCCTTTATTAAACACACTGATTAATCATTAACACTCATAACATGTTCCTATTAATGAGATGTGACTGGAGGTCTGGTCACACTGGACATACTCAAGTCTGAACCTACTCTTCTTTTTTTAAATAAAAATCTCCCAGTGGACTGTATAAAGATTTTTTTTTTAAATTAGGCAATATTAGAATCCCCATGATTACCCGGCTTGCACCCTGCGGGTACGTTTGTACGTGTCCGAGGGAGGGGAGGCAGGTCAGGGGATCATTTCCTGGCATAGCAGTAACAATGATGCCTGCCAACCCTAGGATAGTGTAGCATCCCGTTCAGAGTACAGAGTACGTCTGTGCCCTGTGGATACCGGGAAAGGTTCTGAACCTTATCCCGAACTCTTATCCTGACCAGAATAAGTGAGGTTAAAACATCAAGAAAAATGAGAGAAGGTGGTAGAGATGCCTCAAGCTGGAAAACTAGAAAATTGATTTTTAAAATACGTCAATCTACAATAGGACAAAGTCTGTTACTTTCCTTAAGACTAAATATTCTACAACAATCACACTAGGAATTCCCTAAATTCTTGGATTCTTTGGATACTTGTACCCAGTCCATAAAACACAAAATTAGGATAAAAAAAACAGCAATGTCGAGAAAAAGCTTGAGGTATAGTGTACTGTGGTCTCCCTCGTCGTTATTCAATTCAGTTCAGCTTTATTGTCGTTACACCAACACGGAGTTGCGGTTTAGTGAATCACTGTCTAGCTAGTTTTCAGTGCCGTGATAACAAAAAAGAAAAACAACAACTAATGAATGATGAAGGATTACTAGACATGAATGAAATCAGAGAAATATAAACATAACGGATCCTATTTTTACAGGTGGTGCAAATCAGAGATACCGGCATGAGATGCTGACCTTTCTTCTCATTATGAGGTAGAATACTAGAGATAAAATACTACTAATACGATACACGATATACGTACAGGCTTCACAGAAGCAGAGGTGGGTGGATTATGCAGGGTGTACAGTAGCTACAGGAAACTGACCTAGAAATTAAACTTAATTAATAATTACACGAAAAACAATGTTAACTATAACATGAATAAATGACTAGAAACTGAGGATGTTGTTGTAGCAGTTCAGCGAGATACTGATGGTTCTACTGAATTGTTGTTTGCGAAGATGCAAATTATGCAGGGTGTACGGTAGCAAAAATGTGCATTTTACGTTTTACGCTTTATTTTTACAGTAAATCTTACATAACCAGGCTGAACTGGTATGAAAAAGAAAAAAAAAAAAAAAAAAAAAAAGTATACGTTACCAAAGGCTTACAACCTCGATTGTTTGTTTATTGAGCTCAGAATTAACATCCAGAAACAATCTACAAGGTGTTTACAGTGAATAAGTTACCTCTGCTAATAGCTTCAATGAAACATTTAGCAGCTACACAAGCACATCGTCACTACTGAGGAACGATCCTAATTTCATATAGTGCGCATAGGCCACGCTTCGATTCCACAGAAAAAGACGCGTTCAGAATAAAAGTGCTTTCTTTATGTGATTATTAGCAATAGTAATATTTAAATGGTCGCTGCAAATGAGAAAACGACAGCTATTTTTTTTCACGCAGTTTAGCCTAATTTAATACGATATTAGTGCTAGAGGGAAGTAGCGAGAACGAGTACGCTATACTCAAATTCTGATCTGTGCTCAAATTAACGAATGCCTTTTACACATTCACACACTATGCCTCCTGGGGAGCTACGCTCATTGACGAGTACATTAAAGGTCCAGTGCTTTTTATGAAATCTAAATCTCATTATCCCCTCAGGAGGCAGAAGACCCCAGTGCAGATTCACCTGAACGCACTGTTGAATGGACACCACTGCAGATTTAACCCACTATCATCAGCTCAAACGATCTAAAGAGAATGTTAGACATCATGAGGACAATCTGGTGTTAATTGCACTGGCTAATTCCAAAAACTACAGGCATTAAGCTTTAAACAAATGATAACAAGGATCGGACCAACTAGACACGTTAAATATGTTAGACCTGACATCCTTAAAACTTTCCAAACGCCCATCAAATAAATGTTTATTCAATAAGTACAATCGTATTTAAAGCAGAATGATACAAGTCAGGACCGCATACATACGCAAAGTTGATAGGAAATGTATAAAAAAAAAGGTACTAGGGTTGGTATATTAGCCAGTCTGGGGAAGTTCAATACTGTTAAGCTCAACAGAAGGAAAAAAAAATGTGAAAATGTGGGGAAACTGACCTAGAAATTAAACTTAATTAATAACTACACGAAAAACAATGTCGGCTATAATATGAATAAATGGCTAGAAACCGAGGATGTTGTTGTAGCAGTTCAGCGAGATACTGATGGTTCTACTGAATTGTTATTTGCAAAGATGATCACTTTTTAATTACGACAAGATGTATAAATATGCTTTCACATTACTATACCAGGACCGTGCATGCTAACGAAAAGCTTCTGGAATTAAATGTACATTAGGAAACCATTTAAAAATGCTAAAAACTAAAAAAGATAAAAATTTAAATATGATGGATTAAATCAGTGGAATCAAAATAGAACAGAATCAAAATTTCAACTTAGAATGAAGTCATTTCATTATTATTTGTATGTAAATATTTCATTTCAGAATCAATTGGGATTTAATAAATACAAAGAATTTGATTATAATATAGATGTAAACTGTAAATAGAATGTACTTTCTTTCCTGGCCATAAAGTATTTGTCTGACTTGGAAAGTTGATTTCAAAATAAAAAAATATAATAAACAATAAAGTAGTCAGGAAATAATATAATACTTTATTAGAAAATCTGCTTTTTTTTTATTCCAGTCTAAAAAAAGACTACAAAGTGATATTGTCCAAATAATCATGCCACTTACCATGACTAATTAATAAACATCATTTTGTAACTTGTAATTAAAAACTGCAGTTCTACTATAATTTTGTCTACGTTGTTATTTCAGCACTTAGCAGTTAATAATATAACAACATAAAACACAATTTAATCAAAGTTCTTAACATTTTCATTAAGGAAAGCCAAGTTATTACCTTGATAAATAACCAAGTCAGAATCGACATTCAGTAAAAAGTTCAAGTTTCACTCACAAAAACCTAATTAAAGCTAAACAACAAAACTCACTTAAGGCAACAAAAAATACCTATCTTAGTTGTTATATGATAACGGAGATTACAGATTCCGGCTTGTAAGTTTGCATTCCCACACTGTCAGGGTCCGGCTCAGCGTCTGGTCCCAGCGTGAGCCACAATAGAGCATTTCTGCACATCACATCACCACCCCCTGGTTCACGAAACTCTCTAAACCGCCACCAAACTACTCAAGTTCCACCCAGCCGCTACAATGCAACATTTCCCATTTTGTAATGAAAACTGAATTGTGGTTTCTCCTTCATGATCCCTCCGCGGCGTCCCACATGGATACAGATTCATTGAGCCTGTGTGGAGCGAGTGCGGAGCGGGTGGCCTGGATCAGGCTGAGTAAATGGGGGTAGAGCGAGTAAGGGGGGTCTGCAGAGTTCATAGCCCTCTGTGAGATGAATAATATAGCTCTTGTTTCCTAAGCGCATGTTCCTGCCAACATGCTTGCTTTCCAAAATAGTAATATTGCAATAACGCAATAATAAAGATAATGGCTGAGGTTATTGAAGCTGGAATGAAAGATCCGTTATGAATAGAGAATGGTCGGCTTTTCAAAGTACTTTCTTCCATCCTGACCACAAAAGACCATTGTGACCCTTCCTGATCTCATTGCAAAACTAAAACACTTCTCTTTCTGCCCTTTTGCCACTTTCACCTCTCGTCGACTTTGCTGAAATGACAGGGACGTCAAATCGTGACCCCACTGCCCACAACAAGTGAGTTAATCTGCCCGACTCGTCCCGGCTCGCATTTTGAGGGGCTTTTTGCCCCCTCTTTTGTGTTTTAATTGCAGAAGAAGAGTGTCATTGCAGAGGAGCAGTGCCCCATTTCATGTGCGCTGCTAAACCACGCTGATCGTCCAGACCGGCTCAGTGGGAACAGGCAGGATTTCAGGCACGAGATGGTGGATCCCTGGCTCGTAATTTTTTTTCCCCCTCATTAGAAGTTATATCATGTGGAACGTTTGCCGTCAATTGAAAGAAGAAGCAAAAGGTACGAGCAGCCTGGTTATACACAATGACAGCCAACCACTAGAGGATAAACTGAGATGAAAGGAAAGCAAAGGAAGAAACTTGTCACTTGTGCAAAAGTGACTAAAGTCTTTGTGAGGGACGAGCACAGAAGGACACCACACCAGGTTTCATTCAGCATCAACGACTCAGTGGACAGTGAGGGGAACATTAAAAACGACACAAAAAGACCAACATGTGAACATGAGGAAAATAAACACAGAAACAAAACATCCATCACAAGCAACTGAATGCAAACCAGAAGAAAGGAATTTCCACCAACAATACTGGTTTTGTACTAAAAAGGGAGGGAAGTGCAGGAAGTTTTTTTTTATCCCCCCCCAAAAAAAAAGAGTAGAAAGAAGCAAAAACAGCTCCAGCTCCTGCCAACTTACCATCCACCAGGTCCTGGCCGAGATGTCGTAGCAGAGCTGCCATTTGATGGAGCCGTCTGAGGTTTTAGCTGCCATTACGCTGTCAGCAAGCTTCATCTGATGCTAGTGCGCTCACCGGAGATAAGACACCTAATTGAGAAAACATTTGCACTGGCATGTTGGGCAACATGTAGCCCGCTCCGTACCATATGGAATCATGGGTAAAAAAAAAAAATCCCTGACAATGAACCAATCTCGCGCAGACCCCGTGGCAAGGTGAGCGGCAGTCATCTGCTCACAAAAAAAATAACACCAGCATGATGAGCCCTTTTTTCCACATCACTGAGTGCCTCAAGTCATTGGTCTCTTTCTTCTTTAATTAGGGATTCTTCATCATCATCATCATCATCATCATCATGACTAGTGTTGAGCTCACTAAGGTCTGCACAAGTTCGGCTTTTTCTCCTTCTTTCAACTTTTTGGAGGAGTGGAGAGATTTAATAGGACAGAGTCAGGTAGAGGGAGTGAGGGCAGCCGACTGAAGCGCCACAGGCTATTAGCCTGAGATTTCTGCCGGACAGATGGAACTGCTTAAAGACTATCATGCAATGTTTTGTTTCTTGCCTCTCCATGCCTTCTTTTCAAGCAACAGTTTTTTTTAGTAAATGTAATCATATTTTTAAAAGTAGAACATCTAAAAGCACTGAAACATTACGGATATTTATTACTGGGCATTTCCAGGAAAGCTTTTGCTTTGAAAAGTTGACCAAGTATCTTTAATGTGGATTGATTAATGCAGCGCTGATCACTACCACTTTCAGAAAGGTCTTCTGCTTTGTAAGTGACAGCTTCCTTATTTAGAGATACATTTTTTACAACAATTACAGTTCTTTTTTTTTTTAACAATTTATCATACAGTCGTTTTAAACAACTTTTTAACCAGAAAGCTTTTGCATTTCATTTGATATGGTGTTAAAACTTTGAGGTTAAAAAAAAAAAAAAAAGTGAGGACGCTTTCTGCAACAGTTACATCTGGGAAAATGTTATTTTTGTGAAATAATCCTTTCAATAATCATGTTTCTATGCTTATTAACTTTAGCATGGACACTTTAGATGACAGTACACAAATGATATAACAAAATTTCAGATACAGATACCACTTCTTTACTTGTGACACTTACATAAAATGATATTTTGTATATATAGTTCTCTCAGTCTTTGCGAGCTCCGGGATAACAGTACAACAAATAGACAGTTAATTATGAATGTGTGCAATATAGATGCAACTCTAAACCTGCTATCTCTTCAAATCACTTCTCTGTCAGTGTGACCACATTATGAGCAAGTTTAAAACATTTACATCTTGAACTTGTATGATGCCAGCCTTACACCTGGTATCAAATACCTATCACAAATAAAGGTCCTTTTAGTTGAAATAAACTCCACCTGACTGTGGATTTAAGTACTAATAGTGTCCAGACATCATGCGGGAGATTATGAGTGCGGGGCTCGAGTTCGGGCCGGCTCAGGTTCCCAGACGAGAGGAATACCTGAGCCAGGGGCAGGAGAGAACGTCTGAGCATCAAACAGTTCTTCCATTGTGATCTTGGCCTGAGGAATGTGATTAGGGGCTGAGATACAGAGAGACCTGTACTCTGGAACGCTTAAGAGGGTAGAAATAGGACAAAGATACCTTACCCAAAAAGTTACAGCACAACAAGCATAAGGGCTTGGTCAGAGAGCAGCAAAACCATGGGATTTTATTTATTTTCTGATATTCACGTGTACTTATTTTTCAAATCTAAAAACATGCACCAGTAAAATGCTCAGAACTAAAAAAAAAAAAAAACAATAATAATAAAAAAAATAAATAAAAATAAACTGTCGTTTTATTTTTTTTCGTGTAGATATATTTTATATCCAGTATTAAAGTGTATTCATTATACAACTCTAAACACCATTAGGTCATTAATAATATAGATGTACATTTTATTCACGCATAATGTGTCATGTATAAGGGATTATCTCACTAGGACAATTTCATAAATCCCAATTTAGTCCCAACACGAACGTTGTCTTAATTAAAAACAAAAAGTTCCAGACGTTAAATGTGATCAGTTTCGGATTTTTTCAATAAACTTCAAGAGCCTTTGGCTTTTTCTCACATACGTAACGTTATATTTACGCATCCCATCATTAAGATCAATTAAGATACCGTCTCATTTTTTAAACAGGATATTTAATCGCAGGTTTTCAGTAACCGAAACGATTTCCTGACAGGACAGGGAAGATAACCGTTTATATGCATGAGTACGTGATGAAACTGGACCAATATGCAGCAAGGCAGGCACAATAAGGTTTGCTTACTGTATATTTAAAAGAAAGTTACGCAGGACAAATAAATCCTAAATCTCATGCAAAGCTGGGCAAAGAAATGCAGTTCCAAAGAGACAGATCTAACACGGTCTGAAATAATAATAATGATGTTTGAAAAAACAGGTAACCTCACTCATAATATGAAAAATAAAATTGTAGTTTTATTATTATTATTACTATTAAACCACAAACTTACCCGAGTCGATAATTCTAAATTCACAATGGCTAAAATTACACGTGTATGAGGGGTTTGGGACAAAAAGATCATACAGCTTATAAAAAGGTTTCACAGTATTTATTTTGACAGAGGTTTTACTTAAAAACTTTCAACCGAACACAGGTGACCTGATTCGAATCACCAGTATGGCCCAACTAATCGGCCTCCCCTCCCTCAGTCATAGGGCTCCATCAGGGTTCAAAATCAGGTCACTATTTTGATGGACTTGTGTTCCAGTATAAATATGTAAAACATTTAATTCCGTACATTTTTACTCCTCAAGTTATTTCAATATTTACAAAACAAGTACTAAATTAAAAACAAATGGAACATTTGACAAAATAATCACTGTTGGAAAAAGTAAAGCGTAGCTTTAATGGAATACTGATATCACACCACACTGCACAATTATAATGCACGCACAAAAACGCTAAATAAAACAGATGTTTTTACAGAAAATATATGAATCATATGGACAACTGAACAAGATACTGTACATCTTTAGAAGGAGTACACCTCCTCACGGTGCCTTCATCTCAGTAACAGTGCTCCTTTTTCGGAAATTGCCCAGTAGGAGGGGCTATTGCACCAATTTCACTTACTGTTTACTAACGTTACAGGTAAATCAAAAACAGTCTGTCTGCTGTATCAGCTCACCTTAACTTGATCCTTTTCTCCTTCTCTGAGATCTTTTTGATTTTCATTCCTAGCCCAGCAAATGCAGTCTCGGTGGTCACACAGAAGGGAATAAACACGTATGTATTGAGTTATGTTAATTCTACCATGTAATAATTATAATTTTAAAAATATATCTAAACATTTGTGTTTGTGGTTTTTTCAGAATTTGTTATATATAGACCTTTGATGTAAATTTGAAAGCTATATGATGTAGTTATAGGAAGTGTATATAGCACTAAAGCAGCACATTTTACATTTACCGTGATTTGAGGGTGAGAGAAATGCCGAGGGTGTTGATTGGGAGGAGGGAAACGGTCAAATTGAATAAAACAAAGCTTAAGGGATAAATTAATAACAGAGAAAAAAGGTCAGAAATATAGTTTAATGGTAATTGGTTCAAATCCTCTAAATATTTCATGAGAGAGACATTAACAGAGCTTGATATGCATTATTTTGTAATGCAGACACACTTTATATACAGACACACATAACATTAAGACTAAGGCTGGGTATCGTTGGCATTTTATCAATTTTGATTCTCATCGATTTCAAAACGGTGTAAAAAAAAATGAATTCATTAAATATGAAGTAAATCTATTTTTTCAATATTTTTCTAAAATCAGGCAAATTTATATTAAGCTTGTTCAATCTTAAAGCCATTATAAATAAAACATTTATCGCGGTTTAATGTACTAAAGCAGTGACGTACAGGAACAGTAAACTTCGCTTAAATAATCTATTCTGCTAATCTATTCTATAAATAATGAACTGAGGTTGCTTAATCATTTCTACCTTGTGCATTTTACTTATATAAGGATTACATGAGATGAAAAAGCAATAATTATTTACCATTGTTTTCATTCTGGGTAGAGATCAGAAGTAGAGATTACTTATTCACATTTACAGCATCTAGCAGACGTCCTTATCCAGAACAGCTTACAAGGTCTTAGAATTCAAGCAATGGTGGGTTAACTGGGACCCAACTGTGGCAGCTGGCAGAGTCAGAGGTGGGATTTGATCCCAGAACCATCAGGTCCAGAGTCCAGCACCTTAACCGGTAGGCTACCCCATCACCAGTTACTGACTGCTTCAGTGTAATGCATTCCTGTAATTTCGCCCTTGTAAATGCACACACATATAAATTTCCATCTTGCCTCACAAAGGCACTTTATCTTGCAGCACAAAAAGTTTACTTTATTAATACACATATGAATCACCGACCGGTCCATGCTGGACAGTTTTTATAAATGCATTACAGAAAGAATATTAATGAACGCAGTTTTTGATTAATTAACAGAACGAGTTAACACTATGTAAATAGTTAGCCTCTGCCTTTATTAACGACTATTCATGTGTCACTCATTAGATTATTAATTTAGATTTAGCATTATCTCCTGAAGCACCAAGTATTAATCCATGCATTCATTTATTGGTATTAAAATGTTAGTTTAGATTATATGCTTAGTTATGTACCAGTATTGTAAAGTGTCGACCACGTTCAGAGTTTTAGACTCTCCCGGCTAATGGAGAATTTGGGCTCACACACCGCAGTCGATCAATCACTATACTCAACATCTCGACATTTACTGGATAGTGCACTTTTTAATTTGTCCCGCCCTGAAGCTTAGCTTCTCTTATGATGATCATTTGACCTCTTAAAACAAATCGAGACTCAGGAGTGTAATATAGTGTAATATATATATAATATAGCGTAAATATAAATAGTCCAGTTTGCACAGGCTAAATGTTTATCTGAAACAAATGGGCTTTTTTTAAATAAAAGAAAAAGGTTTTGAGCCAACAGCCCAACTGTGTGGTAGCAAGCTGAATCATTTCAGACTATTAAATAAAGATGTCACAGTGTGTGTAAGAGTGATTACAAAGTGCTTACGGGTGCCAGACGTATTAAATATCAACCTCAGAGCAATCTTTTTTAGGTTTAACAGCTGAGGTTATCATTTAATTTGTTGCGAGGTAGAACGGACGTCAATATTTTATTTCGGTCCATAATTACTTTAAGACAGGATGGCCAGTCATTTAGGTAAGCAGCAAAAAAAAAAAGCAGCTAAAAGTTTCAACAAGTACAGTGGCCAAAGCCATCAAACGCTACAGTGAAACTGGCTCTTATGAGTATTGCCCCAGGAAAGGGAGACCATGTGCTACCTCTGTTGCAGATGACAAGCATATTCGAGTCATTAGCCTCTGAAATTGCTAGTTAACAGCACCACAGATTACATCTGAAATAAAGACGTCACTCAGGTCCAGCAGCAAACATCTCGATGTGAGAGAGTTCATTTTTAATCACCTGTGCACTTGTAAGGTGGGAAAAAATAGGTCAAGTAAAAAAAAGAGCTGTTAAAAGTAGGCTTGTCCAGTAAAAACTTGTGCACGCACGCACACACGCACACACGCACATCTTGGGTATCGTTTCCATTGACCTGAACCGTTCTCATTTTAAACTGGTTCCTTGAACACGACAATGAGTTCGCTGTTCTCAAATGTCCTCCACAGATCTTAATCCAATAAAGGAAATTTGGGATATGGTGGAAGGAGAGATCCACATTATAACTGTGCAGCTGACAAATGTGCAACAAATATGAACCATACCATGTACCATATGCTGTCCTCTCAATATGGATCAAAAGGAAATGATTCCACTGAGATTCTCTGCAGCAAAAAGGGGGTTCAACCAGGTACTCGGATGGGATACGTAAAAAACAAAGTAATCAGACGTTTTCCATTTTAGGCTGCTTTTATCTCAGAAAGAATCAGGACAACAATATCCGAGATCCTGGATCCGAGATTCACTCCAAAAAAAAAATTTTTATTTTTAACTTATTTAGCTATATTCTGATCAGCAACCATCACGGTTTTCTTTTTTCAAACATCCATTCATCTATAAAGAACCATTTTACAGGTATAACGTGCCGCAATGTTACCCCTGTTAAATATTATCCATTTTGGGGAACACTGAATTATTTTACTGTACTGGAAAACTGTTGCATTGGGATTTATGTGGGACACCATTAGCTTGTTTATTTTTCAATCTGAAGAGCGCTATATTAGCACAGGTACCAGAGACAGCTTGAGGCCGAGGAATAACCAGGTTTAAACGTGAATAAGTACGTACATTAATGAATAAGTAAATCACTTTAATAATTTGTATTCTCATTTTGAACAAATCGCCACTTCTACACTCATTCACAATCAATAAAATTCCTGTTCAATCATCACCCCACCGTCACAAAATTCACAAAAGAAGTTTAATAGAAACAGCCAAGATAAATTAAATGTTTAAATGAAACAAAGAAAAAAAAAATCAGTTAGGTCTCCAGAACTATGAAAGAGCTACTCAGAACCAAATTTATCCTGTGGGTCATTTTTCATTATTTAAGATGCTTAAACGAATTAGATTAACAAATTAGGGAATATTTCATGTTCCATAATTTTTGTGAGTTGTATAATTAAAAAAAAAGTCCTACTAAGATCCAGCAAAAACAAGCATATGCTGATATGTTTGATATAATATACTTTTATTTAAATGCCCAATCAGAATTAATGGCCATTCATGACAGAAACAAGGTAACATCAATCACAGCCACACTGGAGGTCAATTTAGAATAACCGGTTCTAAATTGGATCCAGAGTACCTAGAGCACCCGAAACACCTTAAGCTTATGCCATGTCACCCCCATCACGTGCTGAATTTTGAAAACCAGCAGAACCAGCAAGTTTTTGCTGGTAAACCAGTAATACAGTTAACCAGCTCAGACTAGTATCTCATAAAGTAACCAGCACACCTGTATCCAAACCACAACATAGCCCATCTGTGCTGGACGTTTTTAGTATGCGATTAGGACCACAAACATCTTTGGAGTAAGAAAATGAGAATACTAACGAAAGCCCCAGCAAACTGAAAATACTGCCCCATCACTGCTGTCCAAAGTCTGACATCCATAAATGATTCCATAAATTCAACAAAACAAAAATCAACAGATCTCGTGCAGGACAGGGATTGTTACAGCTTTTTTCCATTTATTTTCTAATCCAATAACTAAACTAAATATGTGTGTGTGTGTGTGTGTGTGTGTTAGGTTAGTTCCTCTTGCTTACCACAGTCTAATTGAAAATGCCTCAAAAACGATTGTTGTCATCTGTTTGCTTTTCCATTTTTTGGCACTACAGGAACTTCTCAGCAGAAAAAGAAAGAAAAAGAAAAAAAAAAAAAAAAAAAAAAAACACCGTCTCCCCGATCTCTAAAAACCACATCTAAACTAATGCCCCAAGCGCTTACTATGCTGCTCACAAATATTAGAGGATATTTTATTTTAAGATATGCCCTATTTTTGTGAGCACTGTATTGATTTAAATACTTCCATACATATTGTCAGGGCCATATCCTGACATGATGATGTTCATTTCAACATACATCTGACATACGGCTAATAATATTACTCACAGATTTGTAAAAACGGTATTTTTACGATGCTCCGTTTTGTCTACAGGCATAACGAGCGGGACGTTTTAAGGTTCCGTGTTGTACATCGGATACTATTTGAGATACAGCTTTACTGGTAAAGTGTCCATGTTGCTTTACTGAACTCTAACCTTCCAAAATTCAATTGTAGCTAAAACTCTCAAATACAAATCATAAGTAACATTTGCAGCAATATTTAAGTTATACATAAATCATCATATTTTCTTAGTCGCTCTGGGTAATTAATATTAGACAGCAACACTTTTTTTATGATATTAAATCGAAGCGTGAGCACGAGAGGAAGTGTGTCGTCACCAATAATATCGAGGCGGTGAATTTGGTGCAAGGACGTGCCGAAGGCTCGAAGGCTAGTGCCACAGATCATCACAGGTGTGAGGTTATTCAAGAGCCATAATACTCCCTCATGTTCTGTTGCTTTCATATAGTTGATTGTGATGCAATTTTAGCAATAAAATAACACATTTATCAAAACAGCCCAGAATTTCATGCTTAATCTACTTTAATACTGACAATACAGTCGTTCAAACGTAGGTCCACAACGAGTTGTTGCTATGCAACTACAACAGTTCCTCACACTGCTCAAACACAGTATGTTGCAAAACATGTTTAATCATGTTTAAAACGTTTTGTAAAAAGTACCATGTAACGTTAGTTTGAAATACAAAGTACTTTTAGCCTGGAATAACTTATTTATTAGGGGGTCTGCCTTATTTGTATATAAATAATCCCAATCCCAGAGTGGAGCGGCCTGGGTAATTTCTGTGTTGAGTCTGCATGCCCTCCCCGTTTCTGCGTGGGTTTACTCCGAGTACGTCCTCCCACAGTGCAAATACGCGTTAGGTTAATTGGTCTCTCTAAAGTGGCCCTTAGTGTGTGCCCTGCGATGGATTGGCGTCCTGTCTAGGGTTGTTCCTGCCCTTGTGCACAGAGATGCCAGGCGGGCACCGGCGGGCACCGGCTGGCCCGCGACCCCGTGTGGATTAAGTGGAAGATAATGAATGAATGGTTTATGTTTGTGTGCATAAAGCTTGTCATTACTTGGCAACACGTCAGCCATTTTGTTGCGAGGGCGATTCTCAACCAATCAGCCTGTAAGGTCAGAACTACCTGTTGTATAACAGCTAACAATAGCCACCTCAACATTTAGAGCATTAGAGCATTTTAGAGCATTCCATTTGCAGAATGGAAAAATACCACAGATGCATATGCCCTTGTTTACCTACATGCATTTTTTCCTGTCCAATTGTTGACAGATGTCATTTGCTACAGACGATTAAATCATAAACGGGACTGCACGTAACAAACGTCTTCATTTGCATTCGTGTCAACATCTATGAATGACATTTAAAAAAACAAAAAAAAACAAAAAAAAACAGCTTTGAACTTTGCAACCAAGAAACACAGCACTGTCTGTCAAGGTTTTGCTATTTTAATGAGCCGTGCGGAACAGTTCTACTGATGTGAACATTTGGTCGAATTGCTACAATAACAGCAAGCAGTGGAAGAAAGAGCAACGACGTCTTTTAATGTTCAGGTAATTTGTTTTTGCACAGACATAAGAATCTGGACAGGATGTTTGGTCGGAGAGAAGAAGGTAATCTGGACCTGCTGCAAGTGTGCTCCTGAGATTAGAAACACACCATGCGGTCATGCGCTACAGCATGTTCCAAAATCTTTCAATTCGCCAGAGGAAACTGCTCACAATAACAAGTCCATTGTTTTTCAAAAACAAGCAAGAAATTGAAAACCATGTCTGGGAGCAGGCAGAATGAGATCCAGATAAATCTTAAACAGATAAAGATGCAGTAAGGTCATTATTTCCCAATACAGAAAATAATGTCATTACTTTAAAAGTATCAGGAAGACCGATTTGTAGTTCATTGTGGCCCAGAGTAATAATGCTCTGTACAAATGCTGATACCAAAAAAAGACAAAAAGGTTTATGGCATGGCAACAGAAATGACTTCTTCACGCTTGACAGGTGGGTGTGCATTAACTCCTTATTAGCACATATATTACAATAAATTACAAGGGATGCAGGTGTTGGAGCCATGGCAAGCCTTATAAATGGTTCAGGGAACATTTAAACATCATTAGTTCCGTTGTTGCTATTGTTTTGCTTTTAAATGAAAACAAACTGTTTTATTTAATCAATTAATTAATTAAAGTATATGTATGAATATGAAGCAACTGAAAA
>JAUZST010000754.1:15022-31568 GCA_034779995.1 Parotocinclus haroldoi
CGTATTTTTATAGGGTAAATTAGTTACTTAAATCAGCCTATCGCGTTGACAAAAAATAGACACTAATTTGTTTAGCTTGTTAGCCTATTTATATTACACGGTCATCTAGTAATGCGTTTGTGTACTGCATTTTTTAAAAATGTGACCTTAAAGATGTAAAGATGTTTAACACAATCTTTATTATGGTGAGATTAATAATAAACAACGCATTTTTGGCATTATTTTGCAGTATTAAAAATGTTCAGAATATATAGCTAGAGCTACCTATGTTGTATAATATTGATAAGAAACCCGCAATCTATATTTTGCTGCAGTAAATATATTCCGAATATACTATTATTATTATTATTATTATTATAAAAGTTTAATAAGTGTCATTAATAACCGCCTCATAATTCTCATAAATATTTTCGCCCTCTTCATTAGGTACATCTGTTCAATTGCTGGTTAAAGCAAATCTCTAAGCAGCCAATCACATGGCAGCAATTCAGTGCATTTATAATGGAGAGGAAATTTGACTTTAAACATGGCATGGTTGTTGGTTCTGGACAGCTGCAGACTTGTCAGGTGCACAGCTGTGATGTGAATTTCCAGTTGTACCACATCCCCAGGAGCTCTGTTGGATCTGGTGACTGTGAAGGCCGTTTGAGTGCTGGGAATTTGTTGCATTATTTAAAAAAGCAGCATGAGATGATTTGAGCTTTGTGACATAAAACAATGCTTATTTGGTATTAAAACTGCCAAAAAACTGTTCCCTTCCTAGCTTTCCACCCCCTGTGTAAATGGTAGTCTCAGTTTCCTGTTCTTAGCTCACAGGAGTCGCACCTTTCTGCTGCTGTAGCCCATCTGTTTCAAGGTTGTGCTTCCTCAGTTGTAATGAGTGGTTTATTGGGTTACTGTTACCTTTCTATCAGCTGGAACCCATCTGGCTGTTCTTCCCTGACCTCTGACATGCATTTTTGCCCAGAAAGCTGGTAATTTTCTATTTTTCCCCTCATTATATGCTGTAGACCATCTATAGAGCTGAAGTATTCCGGTAAATCAGCTCATCTAGCACCAGCAACATGCATTTCTTTTCCGTTCAGATGCTCGACTTGACCCTAATATAGTGGCTTGTGGTACGTGGGTGTATTTGTATATTACAGTTAGCTTTATGTCATTACGGCCATGTTGCTCAACTGGGACAATCTTGCTAGGCTTCGTGGACAGAGGCAGAAAGAGAGAGGAAAAAAGCATTGGGTGCAATCACTAAATTATGCAACAAGCCTCCAGTTTTCCATCTCACAACTCAAGGCCGTTTCTTTAAGCACCTTCAAGATCAAATCAAACTCAGTCTTATTTGGCCTGTGCTCGTGCTTTAGATTAATTTGTAATCCGCTCTTTACAGCACATCTCTATAAAAACACAGCCTTTCTTCATGTTTTCTATACAGGCAAGTCAGTCCAATTTAAATTGTGAAGACTGCAGGCAGGTAAAAAGCTATGAGAGAGAGTTTCATAATATGATCACAGGTCACAGTTTTCAATATAAAGCTCAAAAAGTATACTGCTCACAAAAATTGGGGGATATTTAAAAATGAATATGAAGCAGTTAAAGTATTTTTGTTTCATTAAACAGGATTATCAGAAAAGCAGATGAAAATGGTTCGATTATGCAAATGAGATGCAAATTTGATTACGGTGAATGAGTAGCAAGCGATAGGGTGAACAGGGGTAAACAGCAGACGCAGACTGGATGAGAGTGCCTCACATTGACTGGACAGTAGGGTGTATGGTCACCCAAGACTGTTAAAACACACTGATAGTGATGAGGCATGAACAGGATCAGATTGTTCAGCAGTTCATATGGAGTCCTCATATTCATTTTGAAATATCCCATAATTTTTTGTGAGTGATATAGTTATTATTAAACCCTGGGCAAGTAGATATTTTGCAGGTACAGGTACAAACCATTTGGAACCATGATGATATTTCAGCCAGTAATGAAGAAATATCAGATGAAGATATCGCAATGATAATCTTGTTATCTTGGGTCTTGCTCAAGGACCCAACTGTGGTAGCCTAGCAGTTAAGGTACTGGACTCTGGACCAGAAGGTCCAGGGTTCAAATCCCACCTCCTTGAGCAAGACCCTTAACCCACAATTGGTTTGTAAGGCTGTATTGATTGTAAGTCGCTTTGGATAAGGGTGTCTGCTAAATGCTGGAAATGTAAATGTTATCCAGTTTCAGCTGGGAAGAATCTTATAACATGGTTATTTAATGATTAAGGAATTACCATATAGCCTGATAACTGCCTGGCAAAGCTTCTAATGTGCCACAGTGATTGATCATTTTTGCTGTATTTTTTTATTTCTTTGGTTAAATTATCGTAACATTTTTGCAGTCAGTGTGCTGAGGGAAACGGCTCACAATGTCATTAGAGACTGGCATTTATTTTGCTGTTAAATTCAATATGTTAGTATTGTATATAAATAAATTCTGTATTTTCCATTGAATTAAATGATTTGAATTTTAAAAGTAATTCCTACTCTGAATTAAACGTTAAAGACTTCTTTGAGAAGACAGGACCAAAATATCCTAGACATTTTGTCTCCATGGAAACAGGAAACATTTTATCCTATATATAGAACATGGTCAATGACAATAAAATATTGTTTTATTTAAATGCGTTTAATAATTGACTACTAATTAGAGATGCACTGACTTTCTTGGGCAATTCTGATTTGTTTAAACATACGCCTGGCCGATACCAATTTTTTTTTGTGTGTAATTACAATTGTGTGTAATTGAAAGCATACATATAATTTGTTATATTTCATATAATGTTTAACTTTTCCTTTAATGGAAATGTCTACCATTCAAAAAAGAACGGTAGCAGCTGATGCTTGCTTGTGTCTGGCTCTGCGCTCTCAATAAACCCAAATTGCACATACTCCGTGAAGTCATACATCAGCCAATCGATCCCTTGTGTTATTGGATGTACACTATGCTAATGCGGCCGGTGAGGGTTTACGTTTGTGATTTAGAATTTGCAATAATCTGTGAAGCTACATTTGCTTCAAATGAGGTTTTGCTGCATACGTAGAAATGGGAACATGCCTCATATATATGATTCTGTAAAAAACGTGCTATGGTTCTTAACCAGGGAGTAAGAACTGCACACCGAATGAGCCCACTAAGCATTTGGCATTGTGGTAAAAGAATAGAGTGTATAGTGACTGCTGGAGAGCTGATCGTTTTGGTGTTTATCGTTCAATGCAGAGTCCTTAAGCTGTTTAGAAGAGTTAGTAGAAGAGCTTCCCACTTGTCAGCGCTCCGGGAACAAACCTAACATGTTAACAATTCACACGATTCTGCTTGAGTCCTAAGTGTTGGGAAATCCGGCGATATTTTATCGCATCGGTATCGATTTTGTTAGCGTGACATCGTGATGAACGATGTGCTTTTCTGATCATGTCGAGGATATGATTAGTGCTTGAACAACACTGCAAGCCTGCTTCATTGTATGAGTACAACACATTTGAACAAAGACCAGTTTAAGTATGGGAGAGTATTTAAATAGATAATACATTTATTTGAAGAATCTGTCGCTACTGATGCGTTTTGTCTGTCATCACATGTTCACACGTATCGTGATAAATATCGTTTGTGGTGAAATTCTCTCATTATCGTTAGAATAAAGTAGCAACATATCGCCCACTCTTAATTGTTCTGCTGTTCCTGTTTGTACACGCAGTAATCCAGCGCTGTGTAAATCACGATAATAGACATTGCATCGTAATGATTGGTTGTAATCACTCGTGCAGGTCTGTATCCAGGCCCAAATTTGAGTAAAACATTTACACACTCAAAACTGTTACTGGGCTGCATTCAACCTGATCATAAGACCAGATGTGCATATAGGCTCAGTGCTAAGCCTGTGAAGGGAGTCAGATGATTCGCAAGGCAATGCAATTGCCTGTGTCTTGTTTTCCGCTTTCTTCGAGTTGTTCTGTGTATCAAACAGACTTTGTTTTACCGCGCTGTCTCGGCCTTGCTCAGGCATGTTCAAATTGTTTTATATGACAGTGGCTGAAGAGTATACTAAACACTGTTCATTGTTTTAACAACATATTAAAAGCAAGTAGGTCTTGTTAGGTAAATCGCTTAATATGCAGCTACAGTGCAGAACCTTGTGTAAGCATTGTTTTTTAGGGTTGTTCTGCGGCGTCTCGTTTTTGACTTCCTTCCCTTTTCTTAAAGGCACACTGCTCTAATACTAGGTAGCTAATACGCTTTTATTGAACGTTATTCCGCAGAGCCTTCTCCCTGTAAACTAAGCTGCTGCCTTGTCTCTCAGGTGTGGCGTGTTCTCAGGTAGCTCATCATGGGGGAGCTGTTCCGCAGCGAGGAGATGACTCTGGCCCAGCTCTTCTTGCAGTCCGAGTCGGCCTACTGCTGTGTCAGCGAACTCGGAGAGATCGGCATGGTGCAGTTCAGAGATGTGAGTGCTGACACAAGAGATAGCAAATGAATATTTAACTCTTCACGTGTATCTGGTTTCTGGATCGTTCTGCCTTTCTTTTGTTCGCCTTTACAGTTTAGGAATAACTTTCCCATGTATGCCAGCCAGAACTTTCAGTCATAGGCTAGAAGCATGATTCGATGTTAGATAATAAGTTGTTTTATGTGGCGTCAGACAACAGGAAGTGATAATCACAATGTTTATTTATACAGCACCTTTAATACAGGAGTAGTATTCAATATGCAATAAACTAAAGTAAGACGCTTGATTTCAATAAAGTGAGTGAATCAGGACACTATTAAACTAGCATGTTCCTGATGCAATAACGCTGTGCCAGGAGATATATAAGCTAATTGGTCAGAACTAAAAACTAACCTTCGTTAGCCTGAAGCTTGTTTCAGAGAATGCTGCTCTAGAGGGTGTTTTAACAGAGAAAGTAATTCAGCTAAAATCATAAAATGATTACAATTAAGGCAATGATTATGATTAAAAGATTACAATTAAGATTACCATTACAATATTGCAGTTGCCCTAGAGAAATGCTTATGTGAATAGAAATGTTTTAAGACTAGGCTCCTTGTAGTCTCATGCTTCTGACACCTTCCACCTGGATCAACAGAGGGCCATTAGCAGCTTGTTCAAATGTTGACGTTTCAGAGTCTTTGTTTGGTGACCCTGCTCTTTATTATGCAATGATACCTAAAAAAAATCCAATTTTTCTTTTATTTATCTGTCTACCTGCAGTCATGAAAGATGGCCCCTGTGTGCAGCAACTGTTTATTATAGTTTCTACAATCAATGTGAACTCTAGCAGAATATTTTTTGGTTTAAAACCCTCTAACTTTATTGTGTGTACTATATGGACAGCATCTGTCTTGGTGTTGTTAGTAATTAACTTGTGGAACATATATTAGTGAATAAAGGTAATTCTAATTAGAATAATGGTATTTAAGTCTAAACCAAACCAACATTAAAAACCAATGTCGAGTACAATGATGTGAGACAAACATAGATACCAACTAGAGGCTGACATTTTTTTAAGGAATCCCACGGGTCGCGTGATTCCCGCGGGATGGGACTCAACTATTACTCACGTAATGGGGCGGTACAGGATAAAAAAAGTTATCGGGAGCAGACGGGAGCGGGAACCAGTAAATAAGACAAAAGATAACCATAGAACAGGCGCTGCCATTTTGTCGTTTTTTTTTTACCACCAGTAATGCAATTATGATGGGACTGATTATTGTTAATGAAGACGACAGAGTGATGCTGAGGTGGAGGAACATCAGAGAAAAGAGAAAATGTAGTTAGTTATGGGTTTGTCTATTAACAGTCACTGTTGCTAGGTGCACCATGAAACTCCGTTTCGGCCACTAATTTAAACTTACCCAAATTAATCTTGAGTATTGATTCCTCAGAAGTGTCTTTTGATCTGTCCAAGTGAACACAAAAACAACTATTCCTGGCAGCCTTTTCTTGTATTTATCAAATCAGATAAATGTCACCACATCTCCCATTACCACAAAGGAAATGCTTTAAAGTTTGTTCTAGAAGAGACTGTGCTCCATAAATATGTACTCATTATGTAACTCATTTCCCCTTACAGCTGAACCCTGACGTGAACGTCTTCCAGAGGAAGTTTGTGAACGAAGTGCGTCGCTGTGAGGAAATGGACCGCAAACTCAGTGAGTCACAGCGCTACATCACACGAGTTGACATTCTTTCATTACTCACTTTGTGCCTTCTAAATATTCATGCCACCCTCACTTTCTCCACAGGGTTTGTTGAGAAGGAGGTAAAGAAGGCCAATATAGACGTTGTAGACACGGGGGAAAACCCAGAGGTCCCGTTTCCTCGAGACATGATTGATCTGGAGGTAATGAATGAGTTTATTTTGAGCTATTGAGTACTTGCTGAGCTTTCTTACTAAATGTCACATGGTACTATCAGATGCCTCAACATGCTCAGAGGAGCATCCCTAGCTCATGTGACTCAGTGACCAAGTGACCATGCGTTCCTACGTGGATACAATGCACTGTATCTGTACTAGTTCTTCCCGAATTTGAACCGTACATTTAAACTCTTTCCTACATTTGCATCATCATGCTCTGTTTTAGTATATAATGATGATGATAATAATGTCCGTTCAGATTCGAGCTTGTGACCAGCATACAGTCCTGGACTACCCTCAACCTGTTTTGAAATTCAGATTCCGACCATTTGAAACTGGGCGAGAATTAATCTGAGAAGTTTGATGACCAATCAGTGCCAATTTATGTCCAAAAATCTCTAGATTAGAACCAGCCACTGTGAATAAAATATAGAAATGTCATGCAATACAAACCTACTGCTTTTAACTAGGGCTTGGACCTCAATGCTAAGGTCCAATGCATCTCTATCCCACTTGGCTGAATAAGGCCATTAAACAGGAAAAGGAACCATTTGCGGCAGAGCTGGGGCCAAATATCCCGAACGGTTGTGCCAGATTTTAAATCTCACTAAATACCAGGAAGCTTTTCATCCGTGCTTTGTTAGTCCCCTTTACCCCGTGCTCTGTTTAGGACCCTCACAAGACCACCCCACAGATCAGGTACTGTTTGGGTAGTAAAGCGTTCCCAGCACTGCAGTGACGCTGATGCGGCGATAATGTTAGTGCGCGCTGTGCTCGTATGACAGGCTATAGACACAGCAGTGCTGCTGGAGCTTTGAAACACCTCAGTGTCACTGCTGGTCTGAAATACCAAACATGTTCAGGCATCATCCTGTCAGCACTGTTTGATACATTTGGTATATCTTTTAATTCTAACTTTATATGAATGCATGTTTTTATTGTGCTTCTATGGTTTTTATCTGTCAGGAGTCAGAATGTTATTTCTCTAACACATCTTTTCAGGCTACGTTCGAGAAGCTGGAGAATGAGCTGAAGGAAATCAATACTAACCAGGAAGCCCTAAAGAAGAACTTTCTGGAACTTACCGAACTCAAACACATCCTCAGGCGAACGCAGCAGTTCTTTGATGAGGTTGGGATATCTTACAAAAAGCAATTCTGTTTAAACTCTACTTTCTTTGATTAAAAATAACAATGTGCACTTCCCTCACCAACGTTCACGGGAGCGTCCTGATAGCTCCAGACTAAGTTCAAACTTGAAGAAGGTGGCAGAAATCCTGGAGCTGACTATACACACGCACGCACGCACAGAGGCAGAGACAGAGGCGCGCGGACAGAGGCAGAGACAGAGGCGCGCGGACAGAGGCAGAGACAGAGGCGCGCGGACAGAGACAGAGACAGAGGCGCGCGGACAGAGACAGAGACAGAGGCGCGCGGACAGAGACAGAGGCGCGCGGACAGAGACAGAGACGCACCCGCATGCACAGAGACACGCACAGAGACAGAGACAGGCGCACGCACGCAGAGACGCACGCACAGAGAGATGCACACAGACACTTAAATAATAAAGAGATACAACCCAAAGCCAGTTTTTCAGCTATTCAGAGGCATTGTTTTTAATGCAGTACCTGACACACCTGTGCTTGTCACACCTTAAAATGTAATCATGTAACTTTTCGTTATCTGCGTCTGGCCTTATATCAGACTGTGTATACACATTAATACTGGCTTTTCAGAAAGCAGAAATCAGTTACCTCTTGCACTTTTATGACACAGTGAGGATTAATCTTAATAACTTTAGAATAGGAGTTTAGACATCAGTATCAGTGATTGCCAAATAGTGGTTACGTGAGTAAATAAGGTGGGGGAAGAAAAGGAAAAGCAATCGCCAAATGTTTTTTTTGAGGACGGGTTGTGATTTAGGAAATGCAGGTCAGGCGAGATCAATCAATATGCTGCCTGTTGGGATAGCAAATCAAGTGTCTGAATAGAAGACTTGAAATTGTTTTAGTGGTTAATCCAAAATGTAGCACATAATCAAAACTCTTTATTCTCTTCCACTGTGTAACCAGTAAGCACAGACGTGTTTCAGCAGCAGCAGACGAACACAAATATTGGAATCATTTCAAAATCTCCAGAGACATTAGCCATTATGTTAGGCAGAAGTAATTAAAAATGATTGCATGTCAAAGTCCAAATGAACCTACCTTTCAGGTGTTGCTTCAGCATGAATTTCAGCTTCAACAAAGATTTTTTTTTTTTCCTTTCCACCAATATCAAACCGTACTGCTTAGGGTATGTATTTTGTAGGGAAAACATAATGGCACAGCTGATAATACCTCCTTTGCCTGACATAGTAACAAAAATGTGATTAAAGATTTAAAAAAGTAGTTATAATCATTTCATTTTCCAGCATTTAGCAGACGTTCTTATCCAGAGCGACTTACAATTAATACAGTCTTACATTTTTTAAGCAATTGTGGGTTAAGGGTCTTGCTCAAGGACCCAACTGTGGCAGCTTGGCAGAGTGGTCCAGAGTCCAGTACCTTAACCGCTAGGCTACCACAGGCCTCATAATCATTGCATTACTTTTAAGACACCCCAAAATAGTAAACTATATTCAAAATATTCTGTCCTGGAGGCTCAGCGGTACGAGTCAATATCCAAGGTCATACTCGCACAAAACATGTAGCATGCGTTTCATTGAACAGGATTATTCTAGAATACTTTCGACACATGTCCATGTAAGCACTTTTCTACACAATTCTACAATTACAGACTGTAATCCATCTATTTCTCTACATGCATTATTCACTTTACTCTGTTCTCCAATGGTCAGGACCCCCATAGGACCAGTATTATCAGTGGCACCACCCAAATAGTTCTTGATCTGTGAAGGTCCTGACCATTAAACTAGCGCATTGCGTATTGAAACAAATGGACTACAGTCTATAATTGTACTACCATGTGATATGATCATTGAAACTGGAGTGTGAGTGTGGACCTAATAAAGTGATATATGTTTGCATATCTGGCTAGACTTGAGTTTAAAAGGTTAAGAGGTTGAGAACCTCCTGTCTAACTCTCCAAACATTTCTGTTTACAGATGGAAGATCCGGCTTTATTGGAGGAGTCGTCCACTCTGCTAGACCCGAGTGAGGTAGTACGGGCTCCTCTCAGACTCGGGTGAGTGCTCATTTTCACAATAGATTTATTAAAGAGAGTGAGTTGGAATTATGGGATGTTTACCGTAAGACCATTTCTCAGTCCAAACCTCGAGCATAGTTAGCATAAACCGATGGGTAAAGTCCTATTACGCCACTTTTGATTATATTATTTTTGATGACTTTTGGTTAGATTACATTTTTTTGGACCCAGTGCAAGCGGTTTAGTTTGCAGTACAATCGCCTGACGACCAAAAGACTTTGATTTACAGTATGAACACGAGTCTATCCCCATTCTTTCCTCATATACAGCATTCCTCAGACTGATTTGTAAATGATTTACTTGTAATAGACTGAATTACAGGACTTCATTTAACACATTTAAAAAGAAAAACTCTATTAACTAATGTTAATCACCGGCCTCAGAGGTGTCAGCTATTTGCCTGTAGCATATCTGCTCTTGTTCACATTTGAGCTGCCTTGTCTTTGCTCGTCTTGTCTGTACAAAGACGTTTGTTTTGGGTAAATGGGAGCAAGCCGATTTATGTGAGCAGTGTAATAAATTGTGCGATTAACACAACAAGATCTATTTACCTGTATTTTCAGGAAGGCTGAAGCCACCAAACATTCCAGGACCGGTTTTTGCAGTCGCCTTTTAAAGCAAACGAATGATTTAATGAGCGGTCTGCACTCATCTTTTAAGGACTCGCTCAGTTTTGCGTTACTTAACGCATACGTGACCTGTTTGCAGGTTTGTGGCAGGTGTGATTGGCAGAGAGAGGATTCCCACCTTTGAGAGGATGCTGTGGCGAGTTTGCCGAGGCAATGTGTTCTTACGGCAGACTGATATTGAGGATCCCCTGGAAGACCCCAGCACAGTGGGTGACAGTTTGGTGTCATTAAACCCAAACGCTGTGTTCACTTAATGAACTGCCATTGATGTCTGTCTGTGCTTTGGCAGGGTGACCAGGTGCACAAGTCTGTGTTCATCATCTTCTTTCAGGGAGATCAGCTAAAGAACCGGGTGAAGAAGATTTGTGAAGGGTATTATGAGGATTTTATGAACTCTTGAATAGATTTCATTCAGAATTATTGCCGGGGGGGGGATGTCCTTGTTTTTTTTGTTTGTTTACCTTTTTTTGTGTGACCTGTAGGTTTCGCGCTTCACTGTACCCCTGCCCTGAGACTCCACAAGAGAGGAAGGAGATGGCAGCGGGAGTCAATACTCGTATTGAAGACCTTCAGATGGTAAGAGATGTTTATTCTGCAAATCCGCAGTATTCAAAGTCAGCAGAGGGTATTTTTATTCACATTCAGGATGTTACAGATTAAAGAACCAATTCTTTATGACCTACAGCAGACATGTCTGGTAGTTTCTTCACTATGGTTTTTGTTCGCTTTAAAACTTATTATTAAGCTTTTTTTTTTTTTTATAAACCAAAACGAATAATAATTAACTCTGCACTACCAATATCAGACTTTGTCAGATCAGCACATATGCCGTTTACTCTCCTGAATTACGTCCTTCGCTCAGCGGCCTGCCTTTTTGAGTCTGTTTACATTTGTCTTACTCATATGTCAGATCTACCCTTACATGGTCATAAATGAGGACAAACATGCTATCCCACAGTCGGCTTGATGTCCATGATAAAAAGGTTATTCTTGCTTCCATGCAGTGTAGCATCTAAGCCAGCGTTGTACCTCTGTGTAAAGAACAATGCAGGCACGGTAATGGAATTAAATCAATATGGTGCCTGCATGTACAGCTGTGGGTCAATATGGCCCTGACATTGTCTGTTGTCATTACGTTGAATTTGTTGAAAAATCATTGTGTTTGAAAGAGGGAGAGAGGGCTTACTTCAGCTATTTTGCAAAAGTGTCTTGTTGTAAGTGCATGGGGGAAGATAATATGGTAAAATATCATGTGCTGTCTCTCAGGGAGTATCGTTCTGAATTTATATATATTTAAATAATCACTGTATAAACCAGTCTATAAAGTCTGTGATTTAAATTTTTACTCAACTTCTCAGAAATATGATTTGGGGTTGTTTATGGTCGTATACAAGTGGTGACAGTGATTATTACTCTGCATTACAGGAATGATAAGGACTGGATTAAAGGACTGGTTAGGGCGGTGCATTAAAGGACCGGTTAGGGCCGTGCATTAAAGGACCGGTTAGGGCCGTGCATTAAAGGACTAATTAGGGCCGTGCATTAAAGGACTAATTAGGGCCGTGCATTAAAGGACTAATTAGGGCCGTGCATTAAAGGACTGGTTAGGGCCGTACATTAAAGGACTGGTTAGGGCCGTGCTTTTAAAGGACTGGTTAGGGCCGTGCTTTTAAAGGACTGGTTAGGGCCGTGCTTTTAAAGGACCGGTTAGGGCCGTGCTTTTAAAGGACCAATTAGGGCCGTGCTTTTGAAGGACCAATTAGGGCCGTGCTTTTGAAGGACCAATTAGGGCCGTGCTTTTGAAGGACCGGTTAGGGCCGTGCTTTTGAAGGACCGGTTAGGGCCGTGCTTTTAAAGGACCGGTTAGGGCTGTGCTTTTAAAGGACCAATTAGGGCCGTGCTTTTAAAGGACCAATTAGGGCCGTGCTTTTAAAGGACCGGTTAGGACTGTGTATTGTCTTTCAGTTTAGTTTTTGTTTAATTACTCTAGGGGCGTCATCAGACTCGCTTTACTGGAGTATTTACTTGTGTAAACGTATCACATACCAAAAAGACAATTAGTACAATAGAAATTTTAGACTATTAAAGCATTAAATTAGCATATTAGACCCCCGACTGATTGACAAACTGGGGCTGTAATGGGCCAGTCCATTTACCATAAAAACTCGAGAACAAATGACCATCATTCATTTTCACTAAAGTAAAATAACTGTAATCGACTGTAAGTTGCAACTACTGCTAACAGGTTTAGCTTATTATAGCTTAAACACTGCCCTGGTTAATGTCAGTGCTGGTGCCAAACTGTGATGGCTTATGTCTCTTCATCAGTAAGTCACAGATGCCACCTACTGGAAAGGTTTGTTATGAAATAATGGCATGTAGCGGAGAGGGACTTTGCTAGAGCCTTATATGGAAAGGCAAGGCTAAATGTCACTGGGCATGTACTGTGTTTTGCAGCCCACACACATAGTGATCATACCTTTTACATACACTCTCAACTGCCCTGCATATATGCACATGCAAAGAGTGTTTCCCCAGCACCTGTCCAGATTCATATTATTCCTGTGTCAGTCAAATCAGCCTGACCACAGTGTTTTGTCATTTTGCCAATAGTTCCTTATGTTCCCTGTCCATCAGAACCGCACATACCCAACAAGGCAGGCATCCAAATCTCACAGAGCACAGAGGTGCACCTACTGCCAGCAGAATGCCTGTATTACAAAGCGCACGCTGCTTATTAATTATAATGTTTAAACTGTAACAATGCTAACTTTTGTTGTAACTATTTTGTTGTCATTTAATAGATTGTGTACATGAAAGCGAAGCTCGTAGTGAATATTACCCCCGGTATTCCAAGTATAAAATGAACTGTGTGGCAGGTTTAGTTCTTTAATAACCAGGAAGCAGTTGGAAAACCTGTGATGACCCTAAAACTTCCTCACACTTTCCGGTGCCTAGCCCTAGAGAACCTGGTGGAATTGCCAGTCCATTGCAGAGCTGCTTTTACAGTGCTAGGGCATAATCCCAAATTGTTTGCATGAGTTGCCTGACTCGGCCGAAGAACCTGGTCCTGCAAGTGGTGTACTAAATGCAGGAGTTACTGTCGCAGCATGATGCAACAGTGGTGATTATCTCCTGACTGGCCTCGCCCTCCTCTTGTATGGGCAAATTTCACCTGTATGATGCTTAACTAGAAGGTACCACCGACTCAGCTCGACCTGGGTCACCTGGTGGGGTAGTGAATATCATAACGAATACATGAAGTAGTGTGCAAAAGTCTTTCGGGATTGTTAGATTATATATACCACTGTTTTAGCAATACTGTCATAACCTTAATAATTATTTACTAATCTCTTTTATTAGAATAAAAGCATAAAGCAATTTGTATGCGCTAAAAACAGTCCGAAAAAACGGCTTGTGTAGGCGACAGTGGTAACTTTTTATTGTGACTCTTCTTAGACCGCATCTGGAAGCTTTATTGGAACGTCAAGTTGCTCAGGAAATGTCTTTTAGGAAGTCTGGCAGCAAATAAATCTTTTTGGGGTCCAATTATTGATAATGTTGTATATGGTCATTATACAGATCTAATGGTGGCCTAAGACTTTTGGACATTACTATACGTAGTGTTTTACACACTATTATACCAAAGTGGTGCGTGTATTGAATAATTAACACCTGATATAAGAAGTTCCATGTCAGACTGAAGCAAACTTTGAACAGTTTTTTTTTTTTTTCCTAATTTCATGATGCTGAGGATTTCTTTAGCAGTGGAATACTTGAAGCTGTAGGTTTGAAGCTGTAGGTTTGAAGCTGTAGGTTTGAAGCTGTAGGTTTGAAGCTGTACCTGAGTAACATACAGAACGTCGTGTATCGTCGTAATGTCCTCAGTGGTCAATATGTGATATTTTGTGTTACCTAATGGAGACCTTGATGTTATCGGCCATTGGTGCCGTCTGATGTTTGCTAATCTCTCGCTCATTCACTATTTGTTTTATACACACCCACCAGAACGTATAGGGACATCCAGTTTCTCAAAATAGACCAGCACTTTGCTGTGTCGTTTATTTGGATTCTGGCCAGGTCCATAAGTACGATCCGAGAACAGCTTCATATTGCCATACATGGACCCTGCTGTAGCATGTATCGTTACGGAGGACAAGCTAAAGTAACGCTCGTTAGTCATCGTATTAATAATTGAACTTGTTTTCTGCTTTATGAAACTCCAGGAAGACGAATATGGCCAACTACAGAACTGTATGTCTCAAGACTTTAACGCATACTGCTGGCCTGATACAATTTATCTTTCCATTACATTATCAAAACAAATCCATTTATTATTCTTTCCATATGTTACTGTTTTATATTAACTTCCAGCTTCTAACAGAATTTAGTTGGATGTGCCAGGCATGAGCTAACGACTACGTTCTGCATCACCTGCTACTCTAAAAGCAGCCTCATTATGGAATCTCATCGTTTTCATTGATATATTATTGAAATGGTTTGTTTCGGGACTCCTCCTTTACCTGCTGACTCTCTTTCTTCAGGTGCTGAATCAGACAGAGGATCACAGGCAGCGTGTGCTGCAAGCAGCCGCCAAGACCTTGCGTGTGTGGTTCATCAAAGTGAGGAAGATGAAGGCCATCTACCACACCCTTAACCTGTGCAACATCGACGTCACCCAGAAGTGTCTGATTGCTGAGATCTGGTGCCCCGTGTCGGACCTGGACTCCATTCAGCTCGCTCTGCGCAGGGGAACGGTGAGCAGCTCGTTTAAAATTAAACAAAAAAAAAAAACTTTTGATTTTTGGAGCCGCACTAGTTGCAACAGTGCTATGTGTATGTAGAGCCGAAGTGATTTAAAACTTAATGTGTAACACAATGTGTAAATGAAGGCTTTGATTGAGCAGATTGTTAAGTTTAGCATTTATATAAACAGTTGGAATGTCTGAATGATTTTTTTTTTTTTGTTCGGACTGCTAAAGATCTCTGCATGTAAATTTAGCCAGTGGCATTTGTGTGCGAGTTTACACATTTGGCCAAACACACATTATCACATCGGAACACACACTCATGGCCCGTTGAGCACACGTTCACGTTCTGCTGTCTACACTTATACTTGCATCCATACCAGCAAATGGCTAGAGTGTTAGGAAGGAATGCTCACATGCTAAAAGCGTGACTCGAGAGTGCACCGAGATCAAAGTTTGTATTTCCCACTGGTCAAATTAGCTGAAATCGAATCTGCTGCGAGTGGATTGAAATACGGTGTGTAACTCTACACAGCTTGTCAAAGCATGTCTCAGAAAAGACACATGCAAAGGATAAAATGTGCTACTTTAAGAGATGAATGAATTCCTAGTGCTTTAGAGATTTAGAGAGATTTAGGTGATCAAACTTTACACAAACTTTAAACGGTGCACACGTGCCTTTAGCTCACCCTTTTGTTCATTTGTTCACACTGTCAACAGGTCAGGGGCAGCAAGTTGCTGTGGAATTCCCATCCACTCGTTAAGAATATTGTCCACTGAACTCAACCTGAACTCTGGCTAATATCAAACAAAATAAGCATATTTCAACACAACCGGTTAAAAAAATGTGTTGATAATGCTTGAAATAGCATTTATGTCATTTAGCAGACGCCCTTATCCAGAGCGACTTACAATTCATACAGTCTTACAATTCAAGCTATTGTGGATTACGGCCTTGCTCAGGGACCCAATTGTGGTAGCTTGGTGGAATTTGAGGTGGGATTTGAACCCTGGACCTTCTGGTCTAGAGTCCAGTACCTTAACCACTAGGCCACTCCAGTCCCAGCTATTGCTACACAAATAGCATAAATAGACCGAGGATAATAAATAGACTATAATAAGATTCCCTTGCGAGTGTGCCTCAAACACCTGTCTGGGACCAAAAATGTGCTATGGTCAGACTACTTGGATTTCTCTTGAAGGTATGTGTTTGGAATGGAAATCTAGCAAGCAGCTTTGAGATGTCACACAGCTTTGAGGTTTTCTTTACCTATATGTACACCATAAAACTTTATCTAACTAAAAGAGACATTTGTTGTTCAAACTGATATACTTTGGTTACTTAGGTTACTGAAAGCAGCGATAGATTGACAGTGGTGAACAGATGTAGATAGTGGGGTAGGAGAGAAGGCGGAGCATGGATTGAACATGGGAAGTCCGATAGAGTTGAGAGACATTTACATTTACAGCATTAAGCAGACGCCCAGTTAATTACAATTAATACAGTCTTACATTTTTAAGCAATTGTGGGTTAAGGGTCTTGCTCAAGGACCCAACTGTGGCAGCTT
>JAUZST010000754.1:31668-52314 GCA_034779995.1 Parotocinclus haroldoi
ACACACACACACACACACACACACACACACACACACACACACACACACACACACACACACACACACACACAGAACACTAAGGAGGTTCAGTGTGTTACAAGTAAGGATGTGAAATGTAGTGAGCAGCGAGATCACAGACTCAGAACTGGACCCAGTTTGTGGAAGAAGACTCCTGCTTTGTTGGCTGAGTGGATGAACTATGACCGAGGATGAGTGAGTGAGAGAGAGAAAGAAAAAAAAAGTGTGGGAAGAGAAAGAACAGCTGTTAGCCTTCACTCCGTATTCATATACAAATATACTACGCACAAAAACGAGGGGATACTTCAAAATAAAATCTCCCATAATAAAACATCCCCTAATTTCAGTGAGCAGTGTGGTTACTCATTTGATAAAACAAAGGTTTCCTGCTAACCACTGGCCACCAATAAAACAATTTGGCATTCCTATTTGCAATTCGTGCACAAACATCTATAACAACACTGCAAATGCAGTTTTTATGAACACCTTGTTATTGTCCAGTTTCACTTACCATATAGAAACACTGTTCCATTGTTTGTTTCTCTACATACTTTATTAGTCCCCTTTACTCTTTTCTCTAATGGTCAGGACCACCACAGATCAGGCACTATGTGGGTGGTGAATCACTCTTAGCAACGCAGTGACACTGATGTGGTGGTGGTGTGTTAGTGCGTGTTGTGCTGCTATGAGTGAATCAGACACTGTGTCAGTGACGCCTCACTGAAGACATGATATAACTTATAATTATAACTTATAATTCATACTGGATTCTAAAAAGACTGGGATCTCACACTTCCGAGTTCTGACGACGGTCATGGCAAATGAGAAAAATGTCCATTGCACACTAAAAAAAAACTAGGGATCACCAATAACACAACTGTTGAACTGGACCACACACGCACCTTGTGCTACCTAGGAAACCCACAGAAAACATGGCGGAACAACAGCTTTCTAGGCTTAATCAATCAATTTATGACCAGTTACCAGCCAAATGTGCTAAACCACAAACCTCATACAGGATGGCTTAATCAATGACGTTAATCCTCATACAAGGTTCTGTTTACAATTGTTCTGTTATGTTCCTCGTGTTTTTGTTCCTCCCAAAAGAAGCCTTTTGGAACAATGAAAACTGGTTTAAAAAAAAAGACGAATACAGGTTGTAAAACTTCATTCATGTAGATGGCGTAAACAGCCTGTGATGGCATTAGTAACACTATCTCATTCATCAGTCTTAGGCCGTAATTATCAGTTAGGAAGCTTTATAAAAAGAACGGCTGCCCACATACACAGTGCATCATTTTGAAAGTAATCAGTCTTAGCTGCTAGTAAACCATGGCTAGTAATTGGGTGGTGAAAGTAATTAAGACAGTTCAGTCACTATATGCTTGTACATCATTAGCTGCATTCAGTGAATAGACAATTAAATCATTAATTACGATTATTTATATGACAATTAATAATCAGTTAGAGTATCATGATTGTAAAATGATTGTAAAACCACAACCATAAAACAAACTGCAATGCAGCAGTAAGAGATGAGCTACTGTCTGACAACCTAAAAACAGAAAAAGTTGGGACACTTCTAAAAACACACAGTGTACCTTACATTTACTTTAACTGTCTCAGTATAACCCTGAGATATCTTATGTTCTGGTCGATCAGGCTCATTTTATTTAATAAGCATCCATTCCTGCATTTCAAGCTTGCAACACATTACTAAAAAAGTAATAAATGCATAAAATGATGTGATTTCAAAAAGGTGATGTCAACAGGTGATTGTAATCATTTGGTACAAAAGCATCATCCAGAAAAGTCTTTAGCCAGAGGATCTCCAGTGATTGAGAAAATTATTGAAATCTTTAAAACAATGTTCCTCAAAGAAAGACTGGAAGGCATTTGCATATTTCCCCCTGAAAAGGCCATAAAATTAAAATATTATAATATTCAAGGACTTGGAAAAAATTTAAATACGAACAGAGCGAGGACACAAGCTTAAGCTTAAAGCCCATGATCTTCGATCGCTCAGATGGCACTGCATCAAGCACCGTAATTAATCAATACCTGATGTAACCACATGTGCTAGAGATTACTGTGGTAAACCTTCATCAAGCACTATAATACAAAGTTACATTAACAATTGCCACTTAAATCTTTACTGTGTAAAAAGAAGCCTCATGATAATCATGTCCAGAAGCGAATTCTCTAGGTTCAGAGGCATCTTGGATGGGCAATCACACAGTGAAAACGTGTTTTGTGGTCAGGGGAATCAGTATTCCAGACCGTTTTTGGAAAAAATGGATGCAGTGTCCTATGGACCAAAGACAAAAACGACCATGTAGACTGTTATCAGTAATGTAATGTTGTGCCCTTGGCAAAGGTCATTAACGCTTCTGTGATTGGCAGCATTAATACAGAAAAGTCCATGCATTTTTCACCAAGATCATGCAAAACCACATGCTGCGCACATTACAAAAGGCATGGCCGTATAAGAAGAAGTTTATGGACTGGTCTGCCTGTAGTTCTGTCCTGTCCCCAGTATAAAACATACAAACTTACTGTTCAACCCATACTGTTGCACATCATAAGATTTGTTTGGATGAAGAATGAGACAAAATAATACCTGAAACACTAAAATCACATGGTGCCAAATATCTTTCCAATATGGTGACTCAACTTTTTTTGGAATGTGTTGCAGGCCTGAAATGGGGGAATATAAGTTTATTAACAAATGACATGAAGTTCACCAGACAAAGCATGACATATCTCAGGTTTATACTGTCTGGACTTAAATAAACTAGATCAAAGTATCAAAGGAAATATAAGACGTGTAAGATGTTTTCCCATACTGTCCCAACGTTCTTCTGGTTTGGAGTTGTACAAACCGGATTCCAAAAAAGTTGGGACACTAAACAAATTGTGAATAAAAGCTGAATGCAATGATATGGAGGTGCCAACATGTAATATTTTATTCAGAATATAACACAAATCACAGATCAAAAGTTTAAACTTAGAGAATGTATCATTTTAAGGGAAAAATATGTTGTTTCCAAATTTCATGGCGACAACAAATCCCAAAAAACATTCCTGTTTGAGGTGCAGTGACATTTAAGGGCCCGGAGATCACGAGCATCCAGTAGAGTTTTACGACCTTGACCTTTACGCACAGTGATTGTTTCAGATTCTCTGAATCTTTTGATGATGGTTTGCACGGTTGATGATGATAACTTAAAAGTCTTTGATATTTTACGCTGGGTAACAGCATTCTGGTATTGCTGCACTATCTTTCTGCACAACAATGGTGGAATTGGTGATCCTCTTACCATCTTGGCTTCTGAGAGACACTGACACTCTGAGAAGCTCTTTTTATACCCAATCATGTTGTCAATTGACCTAATTAGTGTTAATTGGTCTTCCAGCTGTTCGTTATATGCTCAATTTCCTTTTTCCAGCCACTTATTGCTACTTGTCCCAACTTTTTTGGGATTTGTTGACACTGTGAAATTTTGAAGCAACATATTTTCCTTAAAAATGTTACATTTACTCAGATTAAACTTTTGCTCTGTCTTCTATGTTCTATTACGAATAAAATATTGACATTTGCCATCTCCACATCATTGCATTCAGTTTTTATTCACAATTTGGTTAGTGTCCCAACTTTTTTGGAATCCACTTTGTAATTCCGTACCACTCTACATCGCTTCTCTATAATTTAATCTTCTATCTAATCTTTACAGCCATTGCACTATGCAGTTTATAGGAAAGCTGTGTGATTCCTTTGTTTCCAGGGTTCATATTGGACCATGGATGGACCACCTGACCGGTCTCACCCTAAAAGTGCTAAAAGACCTTATCCCATAGAAGAAGAGGAGACGGTATAGTTCTGTACTCAGTTTGTTAATGAATGAAAGCACAAATGATGCCAACAGATGTTCAGTTTAAATGTCTTGTGTACTTTAGGAGACTCCTGAAACAACACCATCTGCAGAGGAAATAAAATATGTCAACCAAACGGAGCCAATCCCTCTTCCAGCAGACATGAAAACTACTCTATCCTCACCTGCCTGCAAGGTAGGAAATATCCCGAAATACTGGTCATTTGTATGAAGTATTGAAAGCGAGCATTATTGCCAATTGCTATACAATTTTTTAAGGGTTTAAATGGTGACAAAGCTATGTCTAGAAAATACATCCGTCCTACAGTTGTAGAGTAAACATCTGTGAGTCTAAACCAAAATAGGTTAACCTAAAAGTCGTTTATAAGCAGGTTTTCCGTTAGCAATTTTTTTTGCGAATTTTGAAGATGAAAATGCACTCGTGAATGGAAAAGTGCAAAATAATAGTAAATATAAACACCCAAATATCGCAAGAAATAATTTTAAGCTAAGACGAGCCTGAAAAGTTAGATTGGAAAAATAAGATGATGGAAAAGGGATTTTCAGAAACGGCGATGTTATCGCTATGTTAGTCGCATGATTTATGAAGTAATGTTTCGTTCTTGTAATTCTTATTGCTTATATACGGTGATGAAGATTTAGCCCATACTCTATACTACGCATAAGTGGCTAGATTGTATTAAAGCATTCAGTTATATATTTATTTTGACTCTGATCTGACCACATCAATCCCAGAGAATTTGGTTGCTGCTTCTGGATGGTTAAACATGATATTCACATAGGGCTTCTGTTTTGACACAGTTTTCATCTCAAACTCCTTGGTTTAAATTCTCTATCGTAAACCAGGGACAACCTGTACTGGATGCTAAACTGAGACGAGACTCCGGAATGAATTTGCCAGTTGTATAAAATTTCAAACAGACCTTTAATGGTTGTACATTTCTCCAACAGCGTCCCGCTCCTCCTTTAACTACAGCTGCAGCTACCTCGGTCCCTTTGACTGACCCACCACTCCGTTTCTCCTTTGCTGATCTGAACCTCCCAGACCTCTACAACTCCTTTCAGTCTCTCTGTCGCTCTGTAAAAGAGAGAGTCACATCACAGAGTGAGTAAACTGGACCAGCCATTGCCTTCCTTCTTCTGTTTTCCTGTTTGATCGATTAGAAAGAGCCATTTCCTCTTCTGCATTTTCTACATTTCTCGAACGCATGCTTTTGGTTTAATACTTACTGAATCAGTATAATGGAAGCTGGTAAATGTTATAGTGAGAGATTTGTGGTTGTTGTTCTCAAATGCAGCAGATGTTCCCAGTGTACTTGGAATACCCAGTGACATTACTCCGCTGCACACACCCACCCTGCCACCTCTGTCACCTCACTCTTGCCACAACCCAAATACACACTCGATCCCTACTGCTAACGTTGGCACCAATCTAACCCCTAACATCAACCCTAGTTTCACTTCAAACCCCAACCCACAAGCTCACTCTGAGCCTGACAGGCTACTACACAGCAATGGTAAGTAGTGTTTATTTTATTTCTAAGTATCGAGGACCTGAATGTGTAGTTGTGTGACGCTTATTTCATGATCTGTTTTTCCCCCTAGTTGTTCCTGTAGACTGGTTTAACAACGCTGAGTCGCTGAGAGAAAGTTTTAGGATTGCCAGCAGTTTGGATTGGGCCAACATTGATCTCAGTAATCACCGTGGTGAGTTTTTCGTCCAGTCTACAACCTCGAATGTTCAGCGACTGTAATTGCTGCATATGTGTATCGCATTGTAGTCGTGTGACCCTATCGTTCGCTTACTCTTTCAGATCTGGTAGAGAGCATGCGTCAGGCAGAGCTCTGTGACTGGGCATTGGAGCCAGCGCTCTTCACCTCACTCTGCGATTCACTCAACCGCTTCTTCACTCAGAGAGGGCTCGTTGGCTCATCGTCTGGTAGCCATGCCTCTTTGAGCCAGATGGCTCCACCGCCCACTTTGTCAAGTTTAACACAGCCCTCTCCTCTGAGCTTCCCCTCCCAGCTCCCCCCTTGTGGTACTGGACTCCCCCTTCAGTCCCGGAAAACTCTGACCCCACAGAACCAGAGCCAAAATCCACAGAGGAACCCCGAACCCCAGCCAGCTTTTAGTCAGCCTTCCAATGGTAAGACTAAACATTATACTTAAAAGCTGGTGTTTTTGGACACTGCTAGATAATTTTGTGAAACAACTTGCATTTTAACGCTGCAGTTTAGGAGTATTTAATTAACCTGTAATTATAGAAGTAAATCTGTAAGGTATACATACAACTTTGCAAAACAGTAGATTAGATATACTGCTGATACTGTTTTAGCATTGGTACAGTGACCATATATGTATTTCTTAGTCTCTTTATTGGAATACAACCAGAAAATACATCCATCCATCCATCCATCCATCATCTACCGCTTAATCCACATGGGGTCGCGGGCCAGCCGGTGCAGGGGCAACCCATCATAGGGCGCACACACAGTCACACACACTAAGGGCCACATTTAGAGACGCATGTCTTTATACTGTGCGAGGAAAACGGAGTACCCGGAGACACAGGGAGGACCCAAACCGCTGCACCCTGGGATTGAAACCAAGACCTTCTTGCTGTGAGGCAGCTGTGCTACCCACTGAGCCACCGTGCTGCCCATCAGAAAATACAGGAGAATTTAATTCAGTATTAAAAACTGGGAAAATAGTTTCTTTAGACAACAGTCACAAGTACTTTGTGCATAATTACTATTTAGAAGCAGAGAATTGGAAGCGAGTGAACCTGAATTCAATGATTTGGATGGGTGAGTGAGTGAATACGTTTGGCAATATAGTTCATATGTTGGGTATAGTATAAGATTATATGTATAGATTCAGATGCCTAAACTTGCAGTGAATGAGGAACTTTTCATATTGGTAATGTGCCAGTGGAAATACGGCATGACCTAGTGTCACACCAAGTTATTCAACTTGAGCAGAGCTTACAGTGATATTAAGCAAGTTCTACGACTGTTCATCCTAAGAAAGTTCATCTGACTAAGGGAAGGGGCTCAAATGCTCATTCAAATGCTCTCTGTGACCTACATTCAAGAATGTGAGGCTGGATACATTTTGCTCCACGCTGACATGATAAGCATCACATAGTTGCAGCAGATCTGTTGTGTGCGCATCCATGATGTAAATCTCCAGTTCCATCCCATCACAAAGGTGCCCAATTGGATCGAGATCCGGCTGAGGCTGGATTGAGGCTCATTGTCATGTTCAATAAGTCAGTTTGGGACATGGTGCATGGAAGAAGGTACGCTGTGATCCTAAAGGAATGGACATGGTGAGCAACAATACTCAGATAGGCTGTGGTGTTTAAGGGCCCGTGACAAGAAAATATTCCTAACACCATTACCCCTTTAGACCAGCAGTCTGAACTGTTGATACAAAGCAGGATGGATGCATGCTTCCATGTTGTTGATGCCACATTTTGACTCTACAAACCAAATGTCACAGCTGAGGCTTGAGGTTTATCAAGTCAGACCATGTTTTTCGAATCTCGTATTGTCCAATTTTGGGAGGCCTGTCTAAAATGTAGTTCAGTTCCCTGTTTTTAACTAACAGGAGTGGCACCCGGAGCGGCCTTCTGCTGAAATAGCCCATCTGATTCAGGGTTAGATGTGATGTGCATTCAGAGATGCTGTTTTGCATACCTTGGTTGCAGTGAGTGGTTAAGTTACTGTTGCCTTTGTCAGCTTGAACCAGTTTGGCCAGTTCTCCTCTGACCATCCACCACACTTATGCAGATAACTAGCAGCTTCTTTGGGATGCCTAGTTGACCATTCTACAGTCCTTGAGCAAGACACGTACCCCAAAGTTGTTTGTTTGTTGGATTGTAAAATGGGTGGCTGCTAAATAACTACATGAAAATATTGCCAGAACTGACTAATACTTTCGTCTCTTCATAAAAGGAAACATGTTTTAGTTTAACAGAAACCACGAGAATTTCTGTGCAGTTTATCATGAGTGGATCGCAAGTGGTGTGAATCGACGGAACCTTGCATCAGCTGTTCTAGTATCTGCAGCTTTTGGTGAAAGGGTAGAAGAAATCTTGTTTTTAGTCACACGTTCGGCTAATTGAGCGTCTTTTGTATCCAACAGCCTCCAAAAGCATTGCTGTTGACCACCTGCATATCTTGATAGCCACAATTTTCTAATGGCTACTTCCAGCATGCTGATGTAGTTTTATCACAAAAAGAAGTCATCTCAAACTGGTTATTTGAACATGACAGTAAGGTCAGTGTACCTCAGTGGCCTCCCCAGTCACCTGATTGGAATGCACACAGCACTTTTGGGATGTGGAACTACGTTAGCTGCATGGATAACCTGCTGACAAATCTGCAGCAATCGCACGACTTTTATGACTTTGGCGTTTATATTTCATGTCAGAAATATAAATCCAATATATTTCAAGGCTTTTTTCTTGTCAACTTCATTTCATTTGTTAATAAACATCCATTCTTGCATTTAAACTGTAACACATTGCAATAAAATTGAGACGGGGCCAATGTAGGGCTAGTCATAAGGTTGAAAAGCCATGTGCTCTAGACAAAAGACATAAAGTACCATATTGACCTCATCAGCAACAGCCCAAAAGCCAGGCTCTGTCATGGTAGTGGGCTGTGTCAGTGCCCTTGGCAAAGGTTGTTTAGACTTTTTTGATGGCAGCATTAATGCATAAAAATACATTGAGATCATAAAGCAAGATATGCTGCCTTGAAGACGTCATCTGTTCCAAGGACCAAGGACATGTCGCGCACATTGAAGGCATGGCTAAAGAGGGTACTCTCCTGCCTCACCTGGCCCCAGTAGAGACTGTGTAGAGAACTACAAACGTAACAATGACAACCTCGTATTGTTGCACATATTAAGACATGTTTGCAGGAAGAATGGGACAAAATAACACCTGAAACATTAATTGCTGTGTACCCTCTGTGCAAAAAAGCCAAGTCACATTTATTTACATAGCACTGTGGTTACAATGCTGAATTGGCTCGAAGCAGCTTTACAATATTATATTATATTATCCTAAAAGACCAATGCCGAATTGAGCAAGCTTTGTGTGACAGTGGAAAGGGGAAACCTTGGGATGGCCAATACTCAAAAAGGCACCCATCTTTTTTGGGTGGCCTAGATGTTAACTGATATAGTTAAGTTTGTATAAACAGTAAAATTAAGCAAATAATAACAATTTAATCAAATAATGTAAAAGATCTGAGATATTGAGTGCTCAGCAGAAAGTTCCTGGACATCGTCTCCTGATATCTGAATGATGGAGGGAGGTACTGCACTCTGGTGGGACTGGGTTCTGTTGATGCTATGCTGAAGTGAAGGAACATCTAACTGTGTAGTGCTGTAGCTGGTAACAGAACAGCAACTCTGAAAGAAAAGAGAAAATGTAGTTACTGATGGGTCAGGAATGGCATCATTGTGGCAATTGCTTTACCAGTTCGACTTACAGGCCTGGAATACAGGAATAGATGTTTATTAAAAATAAAATAAAGTTGACCAGACAAAGCATAAAAGTCTGTGAGACTTCCCAACATTTTCTGTTTGGGGGGTGTAATTATCTTGCAATTGTAATTATCCTTGTACTGTGCACTGACTCAGGTTTGATGGACTTGCTGCTTTTGTGGAAGCAATGAAAGCCTCCTGATAGAAGGGCAGTGTTTACACAAACCTGATAACATAGTCCGGACAGCATTAGAGAGACAGCACAAACTGGGTAGATGTCCGCGTTCGATAAGTTTTATGGATGGGGTTGTGTCCTTCTCCATAATGAGAATGTAATGTTTAGCCTTAAAACAGAGTATACTTTGTTGGCTAGCTCCCCGTCATCGCACATTGTGTTAATGCTCGTTATATTTATAGTACCCTCTACAATTTTTATTGTTTTACATTTAGCTACACAATGACAGTTTTTGGTGACACACACACACACACACACTATATTGCCAAAAGTATTTGCTCAATTTCCTTGACTCACATATGAGCTTAAAACCACTCTTTGCAGCTAGAACTGATTCAACTCTTGTGGGAAGGCTGTCCACAAGGTTTAAGAGTGTATTTATGGGGATTTTGGACCATTCTTCCAGACTGCTCTAGTTCATGCCAAAGGTGTTCTATCGGGTTGAGGGCAGGACTTCATCCACACCAGACTTTGCCACCTATGTCTTTATGGACCTTGCTTTGTGCACAGTCATGTTGCAAGAGGAAGGGGCAGCGCCAAACTGTTCCCACCTTTTCCCACCTAGGTGGAAGCCTATCACATTTCCACGCTGGATTCACTGAGCTCATAAGAGCGACCCACTCTTTTACAAATATTTGTCAAATCAGTCTGCATGCCTAGGTGCTTACACCTGTGTCCATGGTGATTGGAACACCTGATTCAGATAATTTGGATGGGTGAGCAAATACTTTTGGGGTGTGTGTGTGTGTGTTTTATATGTTGCAATATGAAATAAACCAATTCCATGTTCTTCTTATTATTGTTCTCTGCAGTTTCCCAAACACAAGCCTTAACACCTCGAAGTCGACCCCCATTGAAGCATCTTCACAGCAACAGTGAAGAAATCCAGGATGATTTTGATTGGGATTCACTGATCGTCTAAAATGCCATGACTAAGTACAACAGTACAAGCAGAAATGTTTTGCTGCTTGGGACTTGACGACCTAAAATTCATATACGTGTTTGACACGATGCTGCATGCCAATGTAATTTATGAACAAGTCTATGTTCAGACTATTGGGTGCATTTAGGCCATATACACTACCAGTCAATTTTAGCACACTCCTCGTTTGTTTTTAATGCTATTTACGATTTAATGCCTCAATGTGAGACAAAAGACACAGGACACGCCGCATGCTTCATCATGGACATGGACTTCATCAGCGCAAACTGACAAAACTGTTGAAGTTTCTTTGTCGATAGGGGTCTTCGGATTACCATTACTTGTTGCTCACAATCTGTTTCTTTGAATTTGGCTATGAGAGATGCTCTGTTTCTGGGTGTCTGTTGTTGAAGTCTGCGGCTACGATATGGCAGCTTCCATAGACATCAGAATTATCAATTTCATCTTCAGTTACCTGTGACGAACAACTAAAGTGGTTTGTCAACAAAACCTAGGCCCCCTCACCCATTACTTGCTGTGGTATTCAGCTCATGGCATTTTCCTTTTTTGTTTCTGAGATAAAAGTTTGACTTTTGACGTTTTTTAACCTATATTTTTTCCACAAGGTTTTGTTTTCATCAGATGTTCCTCACTTTCTGACAAACAAAATGAAATATAAATTATGTGCTTATATCGTTTAACATTTAGCTGAGCTGAGACTAAAATATTTCCAACTTCTGACATTTCTTCTTCACTCACCTGTTCAATATTACATTGCTGGAAGTTGGTGTCTGTTTCCGTGTATCTGAGAAATTCTATGAATACGAGTACATGTACACGAGTGTTAGCCCCGATACTGGTGTTGCTGCATCTCTAGAACAGATGAACATTTGGAAATGTATAACCAAACTGAAGCTACATTTTGCAGGTATACAGCCAAATAGCGTAAATGCATTCTGGAAATCACATATTAAGTTCTTCTCAACACTGTTGCACACAGTTCCCACAAATGTGTTGCTGTGCGTTCTCTTTTTCCTCCATTTAATCCCAGAACAACACAGTACTTTTAAAACTGCAGAAAATCTGATTTTGTCAATAAACCAAACGTATTTACATGGCCTTGGGTAATCATATTTGACTGATTAACGGGTTTACATGACTTTTTTTAATGTTACCATTTCACAGGTGCTCCATATAATTCCAGTGTTGACAAATTCCAAGAGAGAAAAATAACCAGTTCTATGGAAACAAGCTCCTTCAAAAAGCACAGTCTCTTAGAATAAGCAGACCTGGCAACCGTGTTATATTCTGCTAGCTATTCCCCTAACGCCTCTATGCTCTATCCGGTTATGCTTGCAGGCTTTTGCAGACTGATTAAAACTGATTGAAATCAAAGTAAGAGTATACATGCAGTGAGAAATCTGATAACTGAAAAAAAAATTCAAGCTCTCTACCTGATTCCTTAATGTGATTTCTAAACCTTAATCAGAGTTTTAAAAAAATCACAGTATGCTGTTCTGCAGAAATCTGATCATGAGCACATTATGTACATGTAAACATACGCTATCTTGCTGTAGGATAAACCAGTGGTCAATTGGGGTAGACCAAAGGGTGAAGCGCATAATTCTGGTTCAGTATGTGACTTTCTGGTTTGATAAAGGGTTTGACATAAAAAAAAGAAAATTACATTTAACTACTTCCAGATTTCAGACTGGATACATAATTTCAGGATATTCCCTGGAAAGTACTGCTGTCTGCTGAAAAAAATGGGGGTGTTCAAGAACATGGCAAACATTCTAGGTTTTCTGAATACTAATTCAGTCTCTGCCATTCTTCAGAGAAATAGAATAATTAAACTAGAACTTGGACTGGCGAACATGTCTGACTAGATCAGTTCTGCCGATCCGACACAAGGTTTTATTCATATATCATATTCATGTTCATCATATCATAACACTAGTCATACACACACACACACACACACACACACACACACACACACACACACACACACACACACACACACACACGTGCCAATTTAGAGTAATCAGTTAACCTAACATGCATGTCTTTGGACTGTGGGAGGAAACTGGAGTACCCGGAGTAAACCCATGCAGACTCCACACAGAAAGGACCCAGGCCGCTCCACCCTGGGATTGAACCGGGACCTTGCTGTGAGGCAGCGGTGCTACCCACCGAGCCACTGAGCTTCCCCACATGATGGTGTTTCATGAACATACACAAAAATACAACAATAAGAATTACTGGTACAGTAAAGCAGTAAATGTTTTTATATTGTATTTTAATTAACAATAGTGGTGTAAATAAAAGACAATGTGCAAAATATCAAAATTACTATGGGACCAGTCAACGCCCGTTTCAGAGAACGTGAGGCGTAACGTAATGTAAATTCGAGAAGAAATATAAAGAGATCTCCACTTTTGTTCAAATCTGTCATTTTTTTTAAACCCTCCCATTTTATTATAAAAAAAAACACACACATTGTCAGCAGCAAACCTGTTTGCTGTGAACCTGCTCTTCATCGCAGTCTACCTCCATCTTAATTTGACTTCCCACCACGTGTTCCAAATCCGCCTCGTGACAGGTCTCAGGCTCCATCCGGACGCTCTGCTCTGCTCTGCTCTGACTGGCTACATGGCAGCTGAATCCCCTCAGCTTCTCCAGTGTGGAGCAGGAAAGATTGTATTTTGAGGTGGAAAACACCTTTTCATCTGTTACAAGAAAACAGAAACGTGACACAATTCAAACAATGCAGTATTCCAACGAAATAAAACAGTCTAGCACGTCTTTACGAGCTAATCTTACCTTTTTCACTCTTACCGCCGTCCACAATGCCATCAGCTTGCAAAACCGCTTCTAAATCATGAGAGGTTTTAGGCCGTTTCTCCGAAGAATTCTCTCTTTCAGGTAACACCTCAATCTGCCTCTTCTATACCAAATCAAAGAATGAAAACTAAGTGGATTATACATGCTGCATTTGAAATTCATTTTCATTAGAAATGGTAATGAATGAAGGCTGCAGCCTATAGTTTGTATTTCAGCTGCTCGTTGATACAGGTAGAAACCCTTAAACGCCCACATAACGGACTGTGAAATACGCTGAATCAATGTGTGCAGAGAATGGTCCAGGACCTAATAATATCTGGTCCGTCATGGACAGTAGAACAGAGACGGTAAGAAACAGACAGCTGGTCTGCAGCAAATGTGTTCTGATGATGGTTGTTATGCATGTTTGTTGCTTAAACTATCTAGCAGATGCCCTTATCCAGAGCAACTTGCAACTAATACAGTTTTACAATTCAAGCAATTATGGGTTAAGGCCTTGCTGAGGGACCCAACTGTGGCAGAGGACCCAACCCTGGACCTTCTGACCCACAGTCCAGTACCTTAACCGCTAGGCCACCACAGTCCTACAGTATAGCATGCTACAGTTAGTAAAATGATCTCCAACATGGAATGATGGTCAACCAGCTTTATCGAGACTATGACCATAATTATTTATATGTATCCAAAGTGCGCGCATTTGGCAGGTTTGTGTAAAACTAAGTGCATAAAAACGTTTTGGCCTCAAAATACGCAAACTGTTACGATCAGGACTAATGAGTTCGCAAGGCAGCTTTGTTTAAAATCTTATTTAAGCCTGCTGCAATTCTAAAATGTAGAAAGAGTGCTGAATGTATATGACGACCCACCTTTCCTCTGTTTTCGTTAAACGGATCAGCGTTGTTAATCCGAGGCTCATCCACGCGCGCATCTTTTTTACCTGCACCGATAAAGAATCTGCTGATTGTGGTCTGACTTCCGGACTTCGCACGCGCTTTGCTCAGCCTTTTAAGATTTGAGGGCATGGCTTTAAATCGCGTGAGAGTTTAAAAGTTACCACATTTCTTAAAAATCACGGTAGCAATCGTGTGCAGTTTAAAACTAACTCCTGCAAGCAGAGGAACGCAACCATGTTGGCGCGTGTATGACGTTTGTTTGCACGTGACTATCCCGGTATGTTTGGACGTGTCGCGCTGCGCATGTCGGGATCTCGTTTTTAGTATATGGTTATTAGTTTGTAATTTTATCGGTAAGATAGTTTATAGATAGATGTTGGTGTGATATGAAATGATATTTTATGAAAACCTGTCGATTTTGACTTGTGAGGAACAAATGTCCCTGCTAATGCTATGAAAACCTGGCAATGACCTGTGAGGACCATTTTGCCAGTCCTCACTCTTTTTAATTGCATTTTTATTAGAGAAATAGCTACTTTTATTATTTTTTTAAACTGAGGTTGAGGCTAGTGCTATTTGTAGCATTAATTAGCGTTAGCTATACAGTAATCATTATGACAGTGAAATGTCCTCACAAGTGTAGTGCGACATACGTGTGTATGAGTGTGTGTGTACGTCCATGTATATATTACATTGTGGTGACCAAATGTCCCCACAAGGGTTGAAGGAACGGATTTTGTCTTTAACTCTCGCTTCTGCTCGTGGATCTCCACCTCTGATTGGCTGTTGAGGTGGCCAGCTGCTTACAGTTGTGTACAGTAAAACTTTGAGTCAAAAGACAGATTTCTATTTCCGGTCATAATTCACTCTCATTTTTAAGACTTCAGTCTAATATTGAGCAGATTTGTTGATTGGTGTATACCATTGCTTAATTGGTCATGGCTGAAGGAGAGGAGGCAGGACGGTGCTGCAATAGCTATTTATGACCTGGTGCACAGTCAAGGGTGCACCTGGGTCTAGTCAAGTATCCCTTGACACCATCCAAGACAAAGGGAAAACTATTATTTCAAAATGAGTATAAACGAGACGTAACAAGCATGTTAAATTCCAAACCTTTTTAATTTGTAATAATACAAAAACAAGGCTTTCCACTTCTAAATAGGTGTTGAGTGAACACATTGATGGAAAACATTCACTTTCCACATCGCTTGAGGCTGTGACAGTGTGTTAATTCAAAAGAAACGACATTTAAGTTTGTCGTTCAGTCATGGATCTGCAGCACGATTACTGGAGCGCTTTTAACATAACGAGGATAACAAACTGAAAATGACCTCGTGCTAGGTAAACCGCTTTTTTTTTTTTTTTTTTGCAAAATAATTAAGCATGAGGCACCACTAACGTTTTACAAGGATTTCACATTACTTTAGACACAGTGGGCTTGAACACACATAGCAATGAGTAATATATATATGTGACACTGCTGAAGAGAGAAATGCACTATTGCATATATTTGTGGTGCACCAGATCTTTGCATTTCCTCATTAAAAAAATATTGCTGATTATACTGAAAGCTGCAGGGCTGCCTTCAAACACTGGTTCGTTACTTAAACAGCAACAGGCCCAGGCCACGTTTGTAATGCGTGAGAAGCACGATCAGACGAGTGGTTCCGCTGCGTCCTTTAACTGAATTACTAAGGTTTTAATAACGCACGAAGAATAAATAGAACACGTATGCAGAGCATATAAATAAAAATCAAATAGTACAAGCTTTTGTGATCCAGCTACGCTTTCCGTTGCTCTCGTTAAATACTTTTCAGTCTACCACAACAGCAGCTTGCTAAACCACCTGAGCAAATGCAGCAAACCATTTTAAATACTGGACGAGTCGGCGAAAAATAAAGCGATTCTAAGCACAAACGTTCACGTCACAACCAAACGAGAAGTCCTTTGGTATAAGAGTTCTGATAAAGCGTCGATGTAAAGCAAAGCCGTTAAGAACGGAGCAATTCTCAGTTTCACACTGCAGGGTTTGCTTCCACCAAGTTTCACATACTTTTGAATTTTCAAAGGACGTGCTACCAGATCCGAAATATCTACGATGCACATGATACCAAAGCCAATTCTGCACTAGAGAGCACCGTAGCAAAACTGGGATAGGATTCAGGCAAAACAAGACATGGGATAATGCAGACTGTAAATCATTTCCTTGCCAAGCAACTGGATACAAATGAAGCGGAACCCAATTTCTAAAGGTTGATATGTTCGCGTAAATAAAATTCTTCCTCCACCTAGAACTACAAGGACTGAGAACAGAGGCGTGTCTGTGAGGAACTGAAACGTCTCATTTGGACTAGTGAAAAGAAAACTATTATATTGGGGGGTTCCTTGGTTTACTCAGAGGTAATATCCAGGTCTACGTTTTGGCTCTGGAAATATAATGTTCACAAAAATTAGGGGCCATTTCATTATGGGATATTTCATTTAGAAATACCCCCTACTTTATGTGCACAGTGTTGTGTTCGAATAGAAGTGCCCCAAGAGTTTGGAAGGGGATATAACCTGAACTTCTCAGGTAATAGCATAAAAATAGCAAAAAAAAAACAAGCTCTCTGTAGCGAATAAAACCAATTACGCTAAAAGAATGTACAATGTGGGATTCGGAACGGTTTTGCATATGGTGTCCGAAGCCAATGAAGAATGAAATTGTTCCAGGTCATGTGCAGAACTCGTGAAGAACATGAGAATGTATGCTGAAAGCTATAGGCTGCATGACAATGCATATTTGCAGCTGAAACAGTTGATAGGAAAGTGTGTGAAGCCTTTGGAATGACCTGGATCTCAGTATTAATTACTCAAAAACATGGTCTGATCTTTAAACAAAGCCAATATGAGACACATTCCACCCACACACAAAGATGTGTCCTTTATTAGGTGCCTTCTGGCTGGGTCACAGACACGCACAACTGGCCATTTTGAAGGGAGGGCATGGGAGGGAGGGTCTTGTGAGCCCCAAGACATTCCATTGTAAAGCTTCACGACTGTCCCCTTACCACCACCCCTCCCTGGGACTGCGGACAGGACATTTCACTCGGCAGGGAGAAAAGAAATACAATTAAATAACACAACAAAACAATGGCATGGTCAAATATAAAGGCAAGGATTCAATAGGACTAATTAAGGGTTCATTTACAGTACTGTGCAAAAGCCTTAGGCCACCATTAGAGTAGCTATACCATTGTTTTAGCAATAGTATAAAGACTATATATAATTCTTTCTCAATTTCTTTATTACAATACAAGCACACAATACAGGATAGTTGTATGCAATCTTAAAGAAAAAAAAACAGCTTCTATAAGCTGCAGTAGTTAGTGTGACCTCCCCTTACACTTGAGCAATAGCAACATTTGGCATTCATCAGTGATGCCAAGTTGAACCTTCTACAGTAGAAGGGTAGCAGCCAAGAAACCATTTGGAAAGACTCTTCCTGGCAATAGACATTTAGGTTTTTTTTTCCTTATTTTGTGTACATTTTTATATTGCTAATACAACAAATATAATGGTGGCCCAAAACTTTTACACAGTAGTGTAAAAATTTTGTAAATGTCCAAAAAAGACATGAGAAGAGAAGTACAAATTGCATGTCGACCATTAAGTCCTGGCTGAAGATCAGACCACATTTGAAATGTAATTAATTGCAGAAACCTCAGGTGTTCCAGGTGTGCACACTTTTTCTTACAACTGAAAGTAGATTGTACATTGTATCTGATTGGCTCGACACCACATCTGGATTGTACAGTGTTTGTAATGCAGTCAGATGTTGTACCTCCTGCTCTTAGAGAGTTACGACACAAAGCATATGATAGAGTTTGTTCTCTTTGTGTCACAGCAAAAAAAAAAGTACCGGTTAGTACAGTTTCACATATTGTTCTCCAACCACAACAACGCTGACATCATTTCATTTCATTTTCATTTCAGTTATTCACCTCTTTCAGTGCTTGTACATCTGCAACATGGCCATGCCTCATCTAACTGTGTTCAACCAAGACATCTTCACAGTGCATGATGGATGAGGTATGGCCAATCAGGCAAGAGCTTCACCAAAGGGACGGCCGAGATGTTATCCAAATTCCAAACCAGCAGTCTGCAGAAAGATGTGGTAAGGCGGCATTTGGTTGCCCAACAGCAAGTGGACTTTTAATGGTACGTTTAATAATGTACGCAACGCCAACGCAACCGTTTTACAGAAAGAGGACTAAGGATGCACCGATCTAGTGTGTAATATATGCATTTTTAGATACAATACTAATATCAGTGTGATCATTTGAGAGTAGCAGAGAGTAGTGGTAGAATAAATGCAGTCAAAACCCCGTTACCCGAACTCCCTGTTCAAGATTTCCTGCTGTTTCCTGCTATTTCCTGCATTTCAATTCTGGAAATTAAGCCTGGGAAATCAAATTCTACCCTGAGTGAGTTGAGCGTATTAAGTTAATACAAAAGGTAGTGTTCTTTTGCCTCTACCTGCACCTTCCACTTTCACATAAGTACATACAGTGAGTAATCATAAGAAATGAGTGCGGAAATTCACAGTGCAAGGTTTTTCAAATTTACACTCACGCACTTACAGCAAGAAAGATGGGACCAACTAGGTCCACTAGAAAGTAATGACAGGTAACATTACTAACTGGCTGTCTATCAGCAAACGAACGAATGTCGATCAGGAAAAGTAGAGGTTGTTCTGAACGGCTTTAAACATCCTCGAGCGCAAGTGGTGGCACATGAGCCATGACACCCTGCTTCACATTAGCCCTGGGTCATTACATTTAGCTGACAATAGAAAAATAGGCGACTTTTTTGAATATACAGGAACAAGGCAGGCATATTCCCATAAGAAATAATCGAAAAATGATCCTGCTGTCCATATACAGTCACTATTTGGTTCACGTTCTTGTTTTTCCACTCACTGTCCATTTTATCACTTCCGCTTAACATACAGACTTTGTAGTTCTGCAGTTACAGAATGAAGTCCATCGGCTTTTCTGCGTACAGGCCTCCACAGGACCAGCACAGATCAGGTACTATTTGGATGGTGGATTAATTTCAACACTTTGTTGGCAGTGATATGGCGAGGGTGGTGGTGTGTCTTGTGTTGGTATGAGTGGTTCAGTCCAGCAGTGACCCTAGAGTGTATAAAAAACTCCAGCAGCACTGCTGAGGCTGATCCGCTCATACCAGCACAACACACACTAACACACCATCAACACATCTGCGTCAATGCAGTGCTGAGAATGATCCAGCATCCAAATAGTACCTGAGCTGTCCTGAACATTAGGGAACAGTGTAAAAAGGGGGAACAAAGTATGATGGAGTAAGTCTGTAACCGCTTCTGTGTCGTAATTGGAACAGATAAAAGGGACAATGAGAGCAGAAACAAGCAAACGTACCTAATAAATTGACAAATCATGTTTCAGAGCAAGATAAATTCGGAAAGCGAGGTTTGACTGTACTTGATACCGGTACAAAACTGTAGCTGTGTAAATCCAATCCGATACTGATCTAGTGTTAAAGGTTAGGACGAGTTTGAGAGTGATATCCCGTATCAGATCGGTGCATCCCTACTGAATAACCTTTACTGAATAACAACACATCTAAAAGTGTTTTTTGGAACTGTAAACATTTTTTCTCTGGATGCCCAAGGTTAATTTCAACAAAGGAGAAAGTATCTCAAATAAAATCTGTAATTAATATAATTAAAACAGCTCGTATTAAAATGTAAAAAAAATATAATAATAATGAAGCTAGCATTTCTCCACTCTTATTATTAAGTTATTGTACACAGTTGTGTTATGCGAGTTATAAATAGATAGCTTTCTCTGTATAATATTCAAAATGAAAAATTCCAATCTGGTTATTATTGTTACATTCATCACTCCCTGAAACAGAACAAACACACACACACACTGTCACACAGCTTTACAAACACACGCTCTCTCACACAGCCTTACAAACACACACTCTCACAGCTTTACAAACACACACTCTGTCACACAGCTTTACAAACACACACACAGTCACACAGCTTTACAAACACACACTCTGTCACACAGCTTTACAAACACACACACTGTCACACAGCTTTACAAACACACACTCTCACAGCTTTACAAACACACACACTGTCACACAGCTTTACAAACACACACTGTCACACAGCTTTACAAACACACGCTCTCTCACACAGCTTTACAAACACACGCTCTGTCACACAGCTTTACAAACACACGCTCTCTCACACAGCTTTACAAACACACGCTCTCTCACACAGCTTTACAAACACA
>JAUZST010000755.1:0-39622 GCA_034779995.1 Parotocinclus haroldoi
CAGAGTGGCTTACAGAAGCTCTTTGTATTCTTCCTAGTAGACAAAATTTCATGTTAGAACAAAATAAGCAATAGCCTAAGAACACAATCCAACCACAACCTGTTAGGATGTGATGTAGATAAGATAAACACACACTGATAAAAAAAATGAGTTTTTGCATTTTTACTTAAATGCTGAATGAAGAGGTGAGTTTGTAGTCACTGCTTGAAGGGACCATTCAAACATCCAGTGAATCATTCCACCACCTAGGTGCAAAGATGGAGAAGAGTCTTGATGCTTGTCTTCCTTTCATCATGTTTGTAGGCAAGCATCTTGGTTTTGAAACTGATGAAGTGAATGTAGCAGTGGGGTGACATGAGCACCTAAGTGGCTTCGCTGGAAAAGAAGGGTGGAAAATTCTCCGGATGTTGTAAAAGAGAAACCTGAGTTCAGCTGGTTATCGAAGATATCTCTAATGTTTCTTGCGTTCTCAGAAGGTTTGATGAATGAATTCAGCTGGAAGATGACAAGATCTTGATACGGGAACCCATCTGCTGGAATGTAAAGCTGAGATTTAACTTCAGATGATGAGCTGACATCTATGATGAGATGCTCTCCAGACATGCTGAAATATGGGACAGTTCATCTTGCAGTCACAGTTTGGAAGGAATAAGTATTCCTTTCTGAGTGTGAGTTCATAGTCAGGTTTCTTTTTCTTTGAGTAAGTGTGGGATTTTGTGTTAACGCATGTAATGCGGCACTGTGCAAAAGTATGGTAAACTAAAAAATATGGTATAACAAACATATAACATATTGTCTACAACTGAACCCACAAATTCCAAGCATAAATTTGATAATCCATTGCTCTCTTTTCCACTGATATTCACCCAAATCTTTCTGAGATTTAGCATACCACAGCCCCTCCCAAAAAATGGTTTCTTGACTCCTAGCCTTCCAAAAAAAGACCATTAATGGTCAATCTTCTTTGGACTGTAAGAGTTTCACCCCCCTGAAGACCCCAGGTGCGGAGTTACTAAATTCTTGCCACAGTTCCAGACTTTTATGGATGTATTCTAATAAAGAGATTAATAAATAGTTATATATGATCATTATACAATTCCTGAAACAATTGTGTATCTAATCTACTGGTTGACAAACACTTTTGTGCAGTAATGCATGTAAACGATATAATAATAATAAGGGTTATGATCTAATAAATTATATGATTTCTATGATATGTTATATTTACTGTGATCAAAATCATCTTGAGATGGTGGGGATTACATCTAAACTCTATTTAAAACAAAAGCCATGGTCTCCACTCTGAGAATGTAAATGGAAGTATAATAAGACAGGGAGAGAAATTGCTCTCTATTATATTTTAATGTGATTGCTCAATTGCACTCACTTGTTAAGTTCAAGCCCTGGATGTGACAATTTACTTTCCTAGTCACACTATGTCAGCCATAGGGTAAAACCCTAAACGGCTTAAAATTCTAATTGTTCATAATAAATTGTTATTCTTTGTGTGTAAGAAGAAACTAGATTATGTCACTGGACTATGGACTATGAACTATGGACCTGAACACTCAAGGTTCAAACCCTAGCACTGGAAAGCTGCCAATGTTTGGCCCTTGAACAAGGCCCTGTAACCTGCAATTGCCCTGACTGTACATTGTAAGATTGTATCTCTTGTGAGTATCTCTGGATAACAGCATCTGCTAAATTACAAGCTACACAGGTAGGTAACGTCCAGGCAGGACTCTTAGCCATCAAAAACAAGTACAGTGATAAAGTACCATAATCCACACACACTGTCAGTGATTGACCACTTGTTTTGAAAAATGCAGAAAGAAAAGACAGATAAACTAACCAATTATTTTCTATTAATTAAGCAATACAATATTATAACATAATATAATAATAATAATAATTAATACAAATAAATAAATAAATAATATGAATAATAATAATAATAATAATAATAATAATAATAATAATAATAATTATTATTATTATTATTATTATTATTATTAGTAGTAGTAGTAGTAGTAGTAGTAGTAGTAGTAGTAGTACGATTATTTAAATGTGGGTGAGAGTGTTAAAAAAAGTTTTTAAAGGTTGTTAGTGCTATTACAATGTTAATAAATTTAGACCCTACATGTTTTAAAAATATATATTCTGAAAACTGTAATGCTCCATATATTGCAGGTGCAGTCTATAGTAAATATTGCATTTTAAGCCACGGTACAAAGTTCCTACCTGGTGGTCAGACAGGCGACTTGTGATAGGTATGTATGCCTGTGTTTAATTTACAATTACCAGTCAGTCAAAGCATTAGCTCGAAAAATGCTGCTCATTTTAATAAATATCATAAATTTAAAAGTAATTAAGAAGCGCAGTACGCAGCTGCAAAGACAGTTACGCGTGCAGCCATCTGCGTAAAACCAGTTGGAAATCGTTATTTTGGAGCATGCAATCAGAACAACGAATGACTACTTTAAGCGCAAGTAAGTAAAATTACGTTCACGGACCTGTCTTCTTGATGCCGCCGTGCTGCCGAAGGAAGAGTTCTTGGAGCCGGGCTTTTGGCTCCCTGCGCGTGACCCTTTCTTCCAGGTGGGCGCGTTTTCTTTAGGGCCCGAGGGAAGAGGGTTGAGGATGAGAATTCTTGCGATCAGTCCGTACATGACAGTGGCCATCAAGAGAGGAACAACATAAAACAAGGCGAAATCTGCAAAGTATATGGGCAGGTAGAATTGCCTTGGCACCCTGTAAGCGCACACGGTCAAGGTGACGTTGTCGTAGACCTGCTCTTCGATGTCGGACAGGCAAAACCACATAATGCAGTAAAGAATAGTAAAAGCCCAAACGAGGACGATGATCTTTTTGGCTCTGGAGAGCGTGCAGAGAAACTGCGCCTTGATTGGGTGACATATGGCGATGTACCTTTCCACGGTGAAAGCGGTGATGGAGCAGGAAGACGCGTTAATGCCCAAGTACTGCAGGTAGGTTATGGAGAGACAGCCTCCATAGCCGTACACCCATTCCCCAAACAGACTGTCTGTAATGTTGGGCAAACCTGCAGCAGTCAGAACGATCAGGTCTGCTACCGCCAGACTCACCAGGTAACAGTTAGTTGGAGTCCGCATGTGTTTGGTGGTAAGAACCACCAGGATCACCATCACGTTGCCCACGATCCCGGCACCGCAAATCACTATCACTAACAAAACACTCGCTATTTTGTACTCGACACTGTGATCGGTCCATGCGCCACGAGTCTGGTTACTCACTCCAAATAATGTCCCATTCTCCATCCTGAACTCTACTCCTTCTCTGCAGCTATATCACTTTTTAAGTACAGAGTGCAATCGTGGAAAAGCCATTTTACAAAATCGTTTCTTATTTCAAATGCTGTTCAGTCGGAATGCGTAAAAACGAGCCTATAGGAGACCAAAATATTTCCTGATACTTGCGCGTCTAAGAACGCCGTCCTCTCTGGCTTACCAGTGTGTGTGTGTGTGTGTGTGTGTGTGTGTGTGTGTGTGTGTGTGTGTGTGTGTGCGCGCGCGTGTGTGTGTGTGTGTCACAGAACAGCTTAGATGTTGGGTAATTCGTTAAAACGTTTATTTTGGAAGTTTTTCGTCGGCTCGTGTACGTGAATCAAATCCTAACAATAAATTCAGCATTAATAAGCATTTAGACAGTATAATAATACGACGGTAACGGTATAACGGTAACGTTCATCTACGAAGATACCGGGTGCGTCTCTCGTTCCTCGTCATGCACACACTGAGCCAGCACACACTTATTCACCACCCAAACAGCAAGAGCACAGGGGGACAACAGGATGTACAGTACCACAAACACGGGCTGCTGCAAACTGTGCACCATCAGCGCACACACGCCGGTTTCACCACCCCAGCACGGCGCGCGCACGCACACACACACACACACACATAGCAAGATAAGTCAAAACTGAACACAAAGCATTGAAGACAGGCCGAGTCGTTGTGTCTCATACATGCGGTATGCTGTTCCTTTTTTTTGTGAGCACCACGTCCTGTGTGAGAGACGGTGGAGGAGAGAGGGCGCGTGTGTGTGTGTGTGTGTGTGTGAGAGAGAGAGACTATAACCAACCTAACCTTTCTCCCACAAACCACTAAACCGGTGTTGAAATCTGAAATCATAGCATGTGCTGCTAAGGATTTATGAATGTCTGCTTATGAAGGGTTTTGGGTGATTTTAAGGGCCCCCCCTCTCACCCCTCACCCCCCACCCCAGCTTTTGCAACTCCAACCACTCCTAAACAAACAAATCTTGGCCTTGCTTTCATATGAAAGAACTCTGGGTTAATGCATGACTCACTTTCAAGCAACGAGTAGCCTCATAAAAGCCAGACGATAAGAAAAAAGAAAAAAAAAAACGAAAACCCGTCCACGCCTGAACCTACAGTATCGCTTTAGTGGGTACAGCACTTTGTTTCTACACTCATTTTCCACAAACACAGTTCCACTTGGCACACAGAAGCACTCCAGTTCCAGTACGAGTGACACTGAGGTTAAAATAAAAAATAAAAAAAAACAAACTCCAGCAGCACTGCTGTCTCTGATCCACTAGGGTCAGAAGTTTTCAAATTCAGCTGTGTTTTGAGTGCTGCTTCACCCACTCTCTCTCTCTCTCTCTCTCTCTCCATCTCTGTGTGTGTGTGTGTGTGTGTGTAGTACTAAAGCGGGAGTAGGGGACGGCACGTTGCGTTTACTGATTTAACAGTTTTTTAGCTTATTATTATTATATTTTATTGCTAAATTAATTACTGGTCCGGGTTTGAACAATTTTTATAACGTGAACTGTATTATTGTTTATTTTACTGTACGGTATCGGCCACAACGATGCGCAAAAAAAAAACGATGATCGTATCGGCCCTAGAAACGTAACATCGCTACGAATGAGGATGGACAGTGAGCGTAAAAAAAAATAAAATAAAATAAAATAAAAACTTGGTGGGAGAGGGCAAATCGGCTCTTCTCTGCTCATACCCTAACTCAGACCACATCAGAGGACAGCAACGTCAGAGGAGCCTCCCCCTTCCTGTTGACTGAGGATGCCATGCCAAAAAAAAACCGTACCTGCTAGAGGAGAGGAGAACCTCGAGCAGGTGACTAGTCTGCTTACTGGACTAAATAATGCAGAGGCGGACTCGTATGCTCCATTTTATTCGACTTTACTTGGCTGCTGGTGGCGTAACGGTGTGCGTGATGTTTTCTTGGCACACTCTGGACGCCCTAGTACCCACCGATCCCTGCCACCCCCCTAGCGGCAGGATAAAGCACCAGGTCACAAAGCGCACAGGTTCACATCGCGTATGGCCAGCCGACAAACCTGCGGCAAACCGAGCGATGCTGTCATGTCAGTAAGAGGCCAAAATCTCATGAGGAACGTTTCCTGGACCTCAAGGCGCTCCTGGAGCCAAAACGGGGGATCAAGTGAGGTTAGATTACCGATCATGATGTCTCAGTGACGACAGGTTCTGGACTCCAGTCCCAGAAGTTTACAGTCGACCTAATATTCATGGATTCTTTAATGGATAATCGCATCAAACAAATAAATGCGATTAGGTGCTTTTAGCCTTCGCTATCCAGCCAGAAAGCTGCCTCATGTTACGTGCGGACGAGGAGTGAAAGAAGAGATGAGTTTTCTTCCAAAACACCGGGATGAATCACTCGTGAGAAGTGTGAACGGCAGATGAAACCAAGCCCGCCCAGCCTTGGCCGAACACATTTCCTCCTGTCTAAATAAACGAGACAAAGCGGCGGCTCCGTTCTGAGGGGAGCGGCCTAAAGGTTTCCACACAGATGCATTTACTAAGCTCATACTCGCCTTCCAAATGCACCTCGCTGTCCAAAAAGGGTCCGAAAGTCAACAGAATTCCAAAAACGGATGCCTATTTCTGTTATTTCCTGTCGAGGTACTCTACAGTCAACACCTCGCCTATGGTCGAACCAAAATTGGCTCACGAGACTTGTGACAAAATGACGATCAAGGTGTATTAGCAACCCTACGTTTACTTTATTCGCCAGCCCAGACTGCTGGGCCAATATTAATCGGCCAGTAATTAGGGGCATTCAGGATACGTCCTTGTGACCGGCTTGGATTTTAAACGAGATTCAAAGATCACAGTCCAGTAGCTTAGCTGCTTGCCCAACCAAATGGCTTTACAGATTTCTTTCTGATCTCAGCGTTCAGAATACTCCTAAACGGGCCCGAAGCTGGACGCGGGTTGTCATGGCGATAGGATTGTGTAAAGAGCACTGCCATGGCGACTGCAAGCCGAATCCAGACAATAAATCACGGAGGAAGGTTCGAGCCCATTCGCGCCGTTTTGCATCTGCAGAAGCGATCTGCACCGAGCTTTCAGGACAAGGGCTCTAGCTCAGTGAGACGTGGAACTGGGGTTTCCTGCCTCGCTCTTCTTATCTATTAATAAAGCCGTGACTCTGGCGGATGCTCTGGGTGGCTGCGCTTAATTTAAAGCTTGCAGTAGACAGGTGCACAGAGCGACACTGCGGCCAACACGCTCAAACCGGGGCGGTTTAGAACTACAGAACATTAGGCATACCTAATAAAGTGTAACCTATTGTGAATCTATATTTATGTCTTAACGGTCAGGCCGTGCCTCCACTCGGAGACTATGGAGGGATGGAGGTAAAGAGACAGGGGGATGGAAACGGCGTTCGTATTTAGGAACCGTCGTGCATCCTGGTAAAAGGCTAAATAGTTCTGTCAGGGGACTTTTATTCTACAAAGATTGTGAATTCAGCCTTACAGGTCCAGAAACATCACTGTGTTAAAGGAACAGCGTGCGCGTGTGTGTGTGTGTGTGTGTGTGTGTGTGTGTGTGTCCTCCCCCACAGCTGGCTTCCCCTTTTGCTCCCACTGGTCACATGTTCGATTTTTGATTTCTACACTTCCAGCAGAGTATTTTCTGGATAAATATTTTAAACCGTTAAACAGATACTTCCTGTGGTGCTTTTATGTTACAATCAAACTGATATATATATATATATATATATATATACATACATACATACATACAGGGGGAGTCAAAAGTCTCAGGACACGATTTCGTTTCAGAAACAAAAGCGCAAACGACAGATCTGACATCTGAATAATGGGCGAGGGGGGCCTAGATTTTAGGCTACGCCCAGAACCTCTTTAACGCCGCCGCACTGGATCAACGCAAAGTCTTTCCAATGGAAAGGTGGTCATGCAGGATGTCAAAGAGTTGTCTCGGACATCGATGATATTCTCAATATCCCGTGTGGTTCAAAAGTTCTCGGCGCAGAGAGTTCAGGTTTACAGAGCGGTCGTGTCAAGGTCTTCCTGGCCTCGGCCAATCACAGACTCTCCTGCGTGAGGTGCAGGAATGGGCCTGGGCAGGTCCAACGTTTCTTATTCAAGAATAAACAACGTGAGAAAGGTATGCGCGGTGTGTGCACGGGCAAGCCGCTTAGGGGCAGCTTCAAACATTTCTTCCCACAAGTCTCGGATTGTGTGCAAACAGCAGCGGCGGCGGCGTAATCTGATCAGGACGGCCAGCTCGGGTCGCGGGCGTGACACTGGGCACGTCAGGGGCACCGATACAGTGGAGGACAGAAGCACAAGGACGCAAGAATGCACGGTTGGGGTTCATTTGCTGTTTTTAAACCCAGACGTCTTAGACTTAACGCTTTAAACGCATTGGCAGCCTCTGTTCCCTTATCCATTCAGCAAGAACAACCACAAGCACAATCGTGCACGTTACACGTCACATCAGACGCAGCGTACGTGTTTGTTTGTTTTTTTGTTTCGAGGGGGGGTGCAAAGGTACTCCCTCTAATGAGACGATTTCGGATGGACAGGCTGAGCAGGAAGGAGGAACTGAAGACGTTACCCAACACCCTGAGAAGGCTGCAGGAAGTCTAACAAAATTTCTTGCGGCTAATTTTCGAGTCGTGGTTATTTTGAAATCTGAACGTAACCAAGCCGTAACAATTTGCCCCGCACCTCTTACCTATCCTAACAAAAAAATGGCTACGAAGAACAAAACGGAGGACTTTTTCAAATCCCCTTGCTGTCGCACCAATTCGGCGGAACACGTCCGAGCGTCCGGGGTCGACTGCCAGGCAGCAGAAACGGAAGTTTGATTGAACCGTGGACCGTAAAGCATTATCCTGCTGCAATCTGGCCTCTTTTCATCTTAAAAACCATTCAGCCGAGGCAAGCGCGAGCAGTCAGACAGCATTCCTTTTGAACAAAAACACGGATCCCTGTGAACAAAGCTGACAAAGCAATTAAAAAAAATAAAAATAACGCTGAATGGGAAACGTAACGGACTGGTTCTCTCTCACCAAGCCCTTAGGACTTCTCATTTCCAGGAGGTGCTTCATACTTCTGGGTTGTTTGGGGAGGGGGGGGAAACACCCCAGGGAGAACATGCCGGAGACCTTTCAGGTGACGGTGCCGACCTCCCCTCCACCCCCCCCCCCCCCAAAAAAAAACTGCACCACGGCACACGAATGCAGATGCCGTCCTTCTATAAACGGCGATGCTCAGCGGTAGCGGAATCTATGAAAATCTCACTTCCTTTCTCCTTTCGCAGCCTGTGAACGAGCTAGTTCTGTATATTTAGCTCTGGGGCGGCACGGGGGCTCGGTGGGGCGGCACCGCTGCCTCGCACCAAGACGGTCCCGGGTTCAGTCCCAGGGTGGAGCGGCCCGGGTCCTTTCTGTGTGGGGTCTCCCCCGTTTCTGTGTGGGTTTACTCCGGGTACTCGGGTTTCCACAGTACAAAGACGTGCGTGTTAGGTCAACGGGTGTGAAAGAAACGGAAGGTGCAGGTAGAGCCAAAATGCCACTGTTTATATTATTAAGACTACCCTTCCCAGCTTCGTTGGAATTGGGGTTGTCGGTTAGTGGCTTGGACTGCGGGCGGAAGGATTTAAAAAAAAAACCAGATGCCAGGGTTTAACCGACGTTATACTGGGTAGAGAAACTGAGCTCTATCTCAAATCTGTTGGAAATACACTATGGTTGCCAGTTTCAGTTCTCGCTCCAACAGCATATGAACGACCATTTAAAAAAAAAAATGCACGGCACACCGTGTGTCCGGGTTTTTCTCTACTAAAAACAACAGCAGGTTTTCACACTGGGCCATGCCAATGACCCTGGGTCGAGGACCCCTGGGACAACAAGACAGGGCTTCATTTTGTCAGTTCCTAGCCCCTCTAACACAGTCACTGCCCCCAGTCTGGCCCACCCTACATCAAATGGTCCTGAACCGACACTGGTTAAAGGGTTAAGAACTCACACCGTTCTGTACAGCATCCCCGAGGTTGATTCAGCGTGCTTACCTGCAGAAGAGGAGTCCTCGTGCTCGGAGCTCAGGTATCCATCACTGCGCCTCTCCGGGGTGCTACGGCCCGAACCCAAGCTCCCACGCAGCGCCACTGAAGGGGACAGCCTGCCATCGTCTCCAGAATCGAAATCCTTACTTAAGCGGAATGGCTTGCGCGCATGACGACTCGATTTGGGCTCGATCAGGTTTCGCTTCACGAAGTTCTCGTTGAGCTCGTGGTCCTCGTACTCGCGGTCACTGTCGGCGCGCGCCGGCTCCGGTCTCTCTAAGAAAACCGGCGGTTTCTGCTTGGCCAACGCGGACTTTTTGCGAGGTGGAACCAGAAAGGGTTTGCCACTCTTAGCGCCCCGGGGCTCGTCCGGACCGTGGGGTTTAAAGCCGGTCGGGACTCGCTCGGGCTTATCGGGAACCTCGAGCTGGGGAGGTGACACCCCTGAGCTGACCTGGCTGGTCCAGTTCTCCGCCTCGTAAGCCTTCCTCTGCTGCGTGATGGTGGTCTGCAGGTAGATCACCTTGAACTTCTCCATGGCCAGCTCGCGCTGCAGGGTCTTCAGGCGCACTTTACACTGCTCCAGCTCGAGCTCCATGTCCTCCACCGAGCTCAGGTTCATCCGAGGAACCTCGCCGTCGGGAAACTCGTTCCTCCAGTGCTTCTCAAACTCCTCCTGCTCCCACATTTCCACCGCTTGCCAAACTGCAGGGAACGGAATGAACAAGCAAACGAGGCGGTCGGTCCGAAACGGTTACGCGTTCCACTTTAATAACGGCTGGGTCTCATTCTTTTCTTTTCTTTTTTTTTCCACCGTAGCCGTCTCGCGAGTGCGTCCACGAGCCTCACGTCAAATGAAGGGGGGGAAAAAAAACTTTCAGCTTCCGCAACTTTGGGAAGCGTGATGTCACGCGGTTGGATCCAATCACAGAAGCGAGTCGGCGAGCCGCACTAGCGTACTTACTTACTAAACAGTATGCAAAGCAGGTTCCATCGGTGTGCTGAGCGATTTGCATACTATTTAGGTCAGTAGACAGCGGTTTGGGACCAAACCAAGGGAAACACTGCTGCCGTTACGAAGTGATGATAGGAAGTCCTAGTGCGCAGACTCCACCTGTTGTTATGCCAACCAGAATGTTTCCGTCACATTACTTACGGTTTTTATTACGACTAGAGTCAACAAAGACGCGACACGGGATAACACTTATACTTATTGCGCACTTTGTTGGAAATCAACCCAGTCCCGATGCTTATAAAGACGAGACACTCATCCGAAACAACGCAACAAGACATGCACCGGCCACTTTATTAGATACACCTCTTTGTTCCTGCGCGTTGTATGGTATAGGCTAGAAGTACTGAGCCACCCCGGTGTCCCTTCTGAACTGCAACCAGTCCGCCAAACCATAAGTATCCAGCCCCCAGCATCCTGTGAGCCCTGATTAACGCGAGGATTAACACAAACCGTGAGACAAGAGACGAGCGTCGTACAGACTCTGACCTGTAAAAGCGTACAGATGCGAGACGGCAGACGTGTCTACCAGACAAGTGCCACAGTGCGCGTGAACACCGCGTTTGCAAACTCCAGCAGCACTGCTGCGCGCGATCGACACTCGCCAAAGGCACGGGCATACAGAACAGCTTAGACTGCACGTGGGGTAAAACGACCTACTCCGCGAGCTGAACCAACATCCAGCAAGTTTGCTTGTTCACGCGGGCGTCATAAGATAGTGTAAGGCGGTTGAAAAGTCATCTGTGGAGCACCAGCCTCCTACGCATTCCTACTGTAAAGTGATAACAGCACGAGTGACCTCGGTGCATTCTAGGCCGCTTTCTGACGGATCCCACTCTGTCAATGGCATTAAGAGAAGTGCGCACATGTGATATGGGTACTGCGGCGTCCGAGGAGAGGGATCATAGCCATTTCTTCACGCCTAGGAGGAAACCCAAGACGAGAGGCAAGCAGACGGGCAGAGAGACGGATCGATTCACTTCGTGCGCGTTCACGAGCTGATCACGTGTCTGCTCGCGTTGGCAAGGAAATTAAAGTGCGTACGCAAGATAATGCGTTGGGCTAAGATTTCTGGGGCGCATTAGAAAGACGAGCCTGCTGCTCTGCACTCGGTGCAGGAGGGGTAAAAAAGGGGGAGCACCGAGCACGTTTGGGCGTTTCTCATGACTGCGTACTTTGAAACCATTTTTTTAAATGCTCCGTTGTTAGTCTGGCATGCACGATACATGCTTGCTGCTTTTCAAAAGTGGACAAGAGAAACGCAAGCCCCTATTAAATCATCTTATATTTGATACGCACCAATGCATGCGACTTCGAGAGAGGAATTCAAGTGCAGCCCGGAGGGAGGGTGGGAGTCTTCCAGTAAGCTCCAGTTTATTTCGTTAGGCGTGTCAGCTTATTCAAAGGGACAAAGGCGCGCGATATCATCTATCTGTACCAATGGACGAACGAATGTCACCTTTTAGGCTAAGGACACCCGGGGACGTTCGGGGCTGATTTTGAGCTTTTTCATGCAGAATTTTTAATGCGTATTTTCAAAACTCGTATAAGCGGGTGGGTTGAAAACCCTCTCTTGGCGCTCTGTTCGTCTAGCCAGCAAGAAGACCCTGAGAGGTCTGTGAATCCACACCCAGCCCCCTTTGCGACGCTCAAACCGGCATCACACCCAACGTGCCCACCACTGATGAGGGTCCACAGCTGGGCCCTTCTCAAACCAAACCCTGACCGGATACTTTAAGTCAGTCAGTGCTAGCCTGGTGGGCGTAAATAGGTGGGTGTGTCCTGCCATTAGTTTTGTTTTTGGGCTTCATACACACCTAACCTTATTTTTTTGCAGTTGACAGGATGTGCCATTTTTGCCCACCAGATGGCACTCAAAGCCGGGATAAGCATCGATTCTGTCCTAACTATATTATCACGTTCTGGCAGAGGTCAAGAGTGCGATTGTGAACTGCCACAAACGTCCCAAATGATCGAATGGAAAGGTACGAGCCCAACGGAAACTGTCTCGATACTAACCTGGACGTCACAAGCGGCAAAAAAGGCTTGAAAACATTCATAAAGTTTGAAGAAGATTACGGCCAAAGGGAGGTTTAACAAAAAGTGATGTTAGAAAGGCGTATTTTCTTGACACCCTGTGCCATTTGTACTTTCGTCACCTCGAATAACGGGTTTGGGCCCAATTCCTACAGCTAGAATGTACACACTGGCTGCAACGATCAGCCCTGGAACTAAATATGTACCTAAATCGGGTTCTACTTCCGTTAATCGAGTGCAATGCAAAAACCAAGCAAAGGCCAAGTCGTTGCGTATGATTTATTACAAATCATTATAAATTTCTCTCAATCTGATAAAAGTCAGACCCCCAAATGTGTCTTGTGCATATATAAAAAAACAGATCAGCATTGAAACATATCCACGTCAGTGTACCCTCAGTACCCTTTGCATAGGTTAGTATGGTCAGTCTGGGGTTAGAATCTCTTCCAAGACAAAACGTTTTTACGCCTGAAGGATTCCTCTGTTTCTAGAAAACGTCACCGATGAGTCGTGATGGTGGAAGTTCATGTTTCACACGTTAAGGCGAGAACGAGACAGTACCAGTCGCACAGGGATGCACATCAGTCTACGAAAACACAGCCGATGTGTCCACTTCCTATTATTGCTAATATTGCTAATCATCCCGTCTCCTGCCTGCCGTTTTTATGTGAAGGTTTTTCGAACCGGCTGAACAGCCAGCGCTTCCCTGCGGGTGGTCACGAAGGCTTGTCGTTTCTCGTAGTAGGCAGCTTCGTTTATAAACGTAGGGTACACCGGGCCGGCGCCTTCGTACAGAACAGTGTTCCCACTGAAAGTCTGGAACATTGGGTCACCTGGGTTCAGGGGCTCCCAGTCACGGTCCTGCCAGGGGGAGGGATAAGGTAAAGGGGTAGCAGAGAGAGAACGACAGCGGTTGTTTAGTCTCGCTTTTAACCCTGAAGCTGAAACAGGAACGCTCATGCTACCGGTTAGACATTTATAGGACTGTTCGTAATTGGGTTTTTTTTGGAATCTGCTGTCACCCAGCGATGAGCAGAGCTATACAAGTTCCCAATCCTGCTCTATAGGAGCTAACAGAGCTACGGGGACGACCCCGACAAAAGCGGATCCGTTTGGGAGCGTAATACCTGCAGGTCAGGATGCACCATGGCGCTGATGTTGCCGTTGGCGTCTCTCGGGTAGTCCACTCTCTCGTGCACCCTGAACACGTCGACACGGCACGCTGGAAACTCCTCACCTGCGAAACACGCGTTCTTTGCGTTAACGATAAAGAACGGTTTCGTTTAAATCATAGCAAGCCGCTGCTCGCCAAAGAGTCTGAAATCGTTAACCCTTAATAGTTGTCTGTCGTAGGAAAAGGTTAAATAACGGGCAGATTACAGAGCGAACAGCTCAGCTGTGTCTCAGCTTTACTGAGCGCGAGACGGCTCGGGACCTGAAGGTTCAAATCCCGCCCCCTCCCAAGAAGCCACTCTCGGGCCCTTGAGCGAGAGCCTTAACCCACAATCGCCTGGACTGTAAGAAACGGACGTCTGGACATTTCATTAAAAAATGCCTTCTCCTTGAGGCTTCAAGAAATGAAATGGAATTAAATTTGGGAGAATGGAAAGAACGCGCCTTTCTTTCGTTTAAATATCTACATCGTCTGTTTATTCAGCTGAAAGGATGACTCGCTATCAGGGAAATCAAGATTTTTATAGGGTATTTATTTTTATTTTCTTTTGACAGCGCTCCCTGTTCTATTTTCCACGCTGAAAAGATGGAGAAAGAGACGCGACGGAGAAAGAGACATCCGGCGAAAAAAAAAAGGGGAGTTTTAAATAGTGTGTGCTCTTTCAAAACGGATTTCTCACGATTTAAGCGCAATTATTTGACACCCAATTACAATATACGCTTTATGCAGTCCCCCGTCCCGTTACTGTCTGAACGATTACGTAAGATCGTATCAGCAGTTTCAGGAAGCTTTCTGGCCCTCGAATGGCAAAGCCATTAGAGCTGGAGCTGCAGTCCATCAGCTTTCATTGTTATTCGGTTTCCCGAGTCAGCTTTCAAGCAGTTGGGAGTGGAAAAGCACTCACAGGGAAGCATTCACTCACGACAACGCAACAGTGTTGCTACAAAACCCCGTTGTGCGTCTAACGACCTGGAAACAGACCAACTCTTAACAAGGATCCTCGTTCACAGGCACAGAGAGAGAGAGAGGACCGGACACGGCCAGCAAGTTTGGCTCTTGCACTGCGTGTTTACACTTCGAAGAACGAATGCAAAAAGTGGGTGCAGGTCTGTGTGCGTGCGTGTGCGTGTGCGTGTGCGTGTGCGTGTGCGAGTGTGTGTTATGCCTGGGGTTGCTTTATGCAACGTTGACATGAGTGTGCGCAAGGAAGACGGAGAACAAAGGTTGAAGATGAACGCTGAAAAGGTAAAATATCAAAAGGTTCAGAGGTTCCTATTCGAACCCGAGGTCGACGACTAAACGTCCTGACTCGTTAAAACGGTGCTTATTCATAAGCGGCCTCCGTTGCGGCGCTACCTCGCGTGGCCCCACGTTCTACACGGATACAAACTTTGCCGTCGGAATCAGTTTGCTCCTTTGGACCGACCTGTGCGCTTTTGTAAGGCTTACCGCTGTTAAACAGCTCGATGAAGTCCAGAGCGTGCTTCACTACCAGGCGCATGGACTCGAAGATGTTGCTGCGCAAAACCCCCTGAGGCTGAGGACCCACTTCAAGACCTGAAACGCACAACGAGCTCTTAGAAACAAGACCCGCACGTACAGCGATCTTCCAAAACGTCAAAACCACCTCCGGCGCGCCAATTAACGGCCACGTCAAGATCCTGACCACGACTCCAGCTGGTTTGACAATTAAGTGAGCAAAAAGGGGGTCGTTGAAAAACCTCATGTCGTTTGATGAGGAAAGATTTAAAAGTGAAAAGGAAAAACAAAAGTCCAGTGTTAGGCAGATCCTGATTTTGCAAGGCCTCGAGGACCTTCTCACGCCATCCTGACACACTTTTCATGAGGACCTTTGAGATACTCTGCGTTTTCTTATCGCCTTCTTAAAACGACGGGGCTGGCCTTCGCCAGAACCAAACCTGGGCGCCCTGTTTACAGTCGGTTCTTGCCAGCTGGATTAAGCAGATATGAATTTTCATGACTGGTTTATAGCCTCGTTTGGCCAACGCATCAGAGCTGAGACCGTATTGTGACGGCGTAATGGCACCGGAGATCCTTAAATACTTAAGGGAGGTTAAGTCAGAGCACGAGGTGTTGAACAGCTGGATATTTGATGTCTTACCCACAGGGTGCTTGGCCACTGCGCGGGTGGTCGCATACTTGAGTTGCGGGTGTTCAATCAGCAGGACCGTGCAGCTCTCCGGAGCCATGGCTTTCTGGGCAGAAAAGCACACGTTTTGTATCCCCAGAAGCTGAAACCACACACACCTAACTGGCTACACAAGGCACAATTCTTAAGGTCAGCACCACGTCAGTGTTAAAAAGCAATCCATTACAAATGACTAATTACCGCCCTCTAACTCTCTAAATGTAATCGGATGTCTTTACTCAATGTTTCTTCCCATTTCCCACATGAATCTGGTGTGCTCATATTGAGTTCTTTCCCCAATTTCCATAGGGACTTGTACAAATATGGCCAGGGTTTCAGCTGTTGCCGAATTAAATTGAAGACCGTTTCTGGCTCTCTTCAAGCGCTGACTCAAAACTCTCTCTCTTCACTCATTTTTATTTAGGCTATTATGTATTACTAAGCCTGGGAGCCGACTCTCTGAATCTCTGATTCTCTGAAGAATCAATTGACTCATTTCTCAAGCTTGTATATATTACTAAAGGAGTCGACTCTCCGAATCTCTGATTCGCTGAAGAATCAATTGACTCAAAACAAACCCTTTGCTGGTGTGTTTTGTACCTACATGTGTACCTACATCTGATCCTAACTGGTTCTGTTTTGATTGCCTTCTTAGGCTTTTGCTTATTTGCACTAACATGAGGTTCGGTCTACTGAAAAGAATCAAAATCACCTCTGTAAGTCTCTACGTTGTAGCACTCTTACCCCCAACGCTGAGTGTGTTGCATGGTGTTGAAATATTTATTCCTTCAGTGGGAAGTCCATACCGTGAAGCTAAATGTCATGCACATCAGCCTTTCACCACATACGCATCCAAGAAGTCTGAATGCCGTGGCTAGCAATTTCAGTTCTGTTTTCAAACAAGTTTCCATTGTTGTGCACTATATCTGAAAGCAGTAGTGACTACGGCACAAAGGATCTTTTAGAGCAGCCCTTACATGTTATGCACGCATGAAAGCAGCAGGCAGCAGGGATGGGAAAGTTCCCTTAATGGTCCTCCTAACCCATAACCAGTTACTGCTGGTTGCCTCCCAGTCGTGCACGAGCCGCATCGCTTTTGTTAGTACTACACACTTGAGCTTCTTACTTTGATATAATGCACCATCTGCAGGTTGAAGTGGTCTGTCGAGCTCTCCAAGATGAGAGTGGCGCCCATGTTGGACGTGGTGTTGTGGAGGTCAAAGATGACATCGTAGGCCTCCGGGCTTCCTTTGGGTCCAAACATCTGATTAATTTCCTTGGCTCTGCGAACTTCGTACGGAAGGCCGTCTTTAACGGGGGCACTGTGGGAGAGAGGACGGGCCGGCGTTAAACATCACCGGACGAGAAACTGTCTTTTACGTGTCAGTGCGACGCGTTCGCCGCATTCACAATGCAAGCAGGTGTTCGAGAGCAGAGCAGGGGGACTGAGAAGCGAGCATGGGGACACTTGATTGCGGGATTGCAAAATCAGGCAAACCCCACCCTGCCAGAGTTGGGATACGAACCACGCTGATCTGAACACTTTCCGTCGCACGACGTTGCTATAGACACAGCCGCCGGCTGGGGTGGGGGAGGAAACACTGCTTTTAATTAAGCAAAGCCTCGCACACTCCTCTTCTAAAACGTTCATTGTTTTGCGCCGGCGAGGAACATCAAAACGATCTTGAATTGTGTGTTGTCGCATTCAAACGGGGACCAATCCAGTCGATTCAATCAGGAGCAACAAACAATGCACGCAGTAATCGTCATTTATCTACGCATAACAAATTCGGCAGCACAGGACGCCTCCTCAGCCTTGCTATGTCAACAAAAAAGATTCATCCCACCCCCTAGACGCCCATCCCGTAGGGGGCCGTACCGTATACTCATAACGACAACTGTCTTTGTACAAAAAAACACTACGTGCAAAGTATCTAAATACCAGGTGACGATGGTAGCGTAAACCCAACGCTCTCCGGTCCTGTATCTGAGCGCAGAAGAGGAAAGTCAATATGAAGGCACTGCTGAATTGCATAACATTGATCATGCTGAGCCGTGTCAGTAAACTTGTTGCCAAAATGAAGTCGATCCTGCACAGGATAAAAAGCTGGGTACAACCTTCCTGGAGCTCGGTTGATGGGGTCTCTGTTTTCTGCCAGAGCGGGACAGTTTTACAGACGTATTAACAAACTAACACCCCGAAAACCTCCCTATTTTCTTTCCGTAAAATTCGCTGGTCCTGCGGATGTAAGTTTGCTTTGTGGTTCTGAAGACTTAAACCCGATCGTCTCTATTATAATTGAGCATACAGCGCCTTGAGAAAGTGTCGGGCCCCCCTGAACTTTTCCACCTTTTGCCACATTTCAGGCTTCAGACATAAAGAAATAAAACAGTAATTTTTTTCTGTGAAGAATTGACAACAAGTGGGACACAACCGTGAAGCGGAACAAAATGTATTGGATACATTAAACTTTTTTTAACAAATGAAAAAAAGTGGAAATCTGGGCGTGCAACATGATTCGGCCGCCTTGCAGGTGGCTTGGGGTTTGTCTCTATCAGTTTGGCACATCGGGACACTGACATTTTTGCCCGTTCCGCCCTGCCAAACAGCTGGAGCTAAGTGAGGTTGGGATGGAGAGCGTTTGCGAACAGCAGCTTTCAGCTCTTTCCACAGATTCTCGATTGGATCCAGGTCTGGACTTTGACTCGGCCATTCTAACACCTGGAGACGTTTATTTGTGAACCATAAATCTCCGTGCCAGTCTCAGGTTTTCTGCAGACTCCCAACAGGTTTTCTTCCAGAATGGTCCTGGATTTGGCTTCATCCATCTTCCCATCCATTCGAACCATCTTCCCTGTACCTGCTGAAGAAAAGCAGGTCCGAACCATCATGCTGCCGCCACCCTGTTGGACGGTGGGGATGGCGCGTTCAGGGCGATGAGCTGCGTCGCTTTTACGCCAAACATAACGTTTTGCATTGCGGCCAAAAAGTTCAGATTTTGGTTTCATCTGACCAGAGCACCTTCTTCCACGTTTGGTGTGCCCCCCCCAGGTGGCTTGGGGAAAAACTTTAAACGAGACTTTTTATCTTTTCTCTGTGAAATGGCTTTCTTCTTGCCACTGTTCCATAAAGGCCAGATTTGTGCAGTGCACGACCGATTGCTGTCCTGTGGACAGAGGCTCCTCAGCTGTAGATCTGGCCACTTCATCCAGAGTGATCATGGGTCTCTTGGCTGCATCTCTGATCGGTCATCTCCTTGTTTGAGCCGAAAGTTTAGAGGGACGACCGGGCCTTGGTGGATTTGCAGTGGTCCGATACTCCTTCCGTTCCAATAGGATCGCTTGCACGGTGCTCCTTAAGATGTTTAAAGCTTGGGAAATCCTTTTGTATCCAAATCCGGCTTTAAACTTCTCCACAGCAGTATCTCAGACCTGCCTGGTGTGTTCCTTGGTCTCCCTGAAGCTCTCTGCGCTTTAAACAGAACAGAAAGGGGCCTAATAACAGTGCGCTCCCCACTTTTCAGTTTTTCGCTCCACTCCACGGTCGTGGCCCACTTGTTGTTGATTCTTCACCAAAAAAATGACAATTCGATTTCTTTATGTTTGAAGCCTGAAATGTGGCTAAAGGTTGAAAAGTTCAAAGGGCCCGGACACTTTCGCAAGGCGCTGATAAAGCGCTGATAGATCAAGCGGCTAAAGTTCACTCCAGGACCGAAAAAGGGTTAAGGCGGCCTGGTTAGGCGTCGAGGGGAAACTGCGTTCTGAAAATGCAAGAGGACATACTTTAATACACATATAAACCACACAACTAAACCAACCATTGTGCGTTCTTGCAGGGAAAACGTTCTCTCGGCCCGGACATGAAAGTAGGTCACACAGGAGGCGTGTGTAACACCAAGCACTTCTGTAAGTCGCCCTGGATAAGGGCGTCTGATAAATGGGTGTTGCCTGTTAGCTTTAGGTTTAAGCCTTTATGCGCCACGCCAGATGAGGGACAAATAAATCCTTCTAGGGCGTCTATAAAAGGGTTAATCCTTTTAAAGCAGTAAGAGGGGGCGAGTAAGAGCAGAAGCAGGAGGCAGGGAGAGAGTCGTGGCAGCATTTTTTTTTGTTTGTCTCGTTTGGGAGGATCCCGTTTTGGTCATGTGACATTCTTTGCCGTCTGGGTTTACCTTGGTGACGTTTGAGGAATTTCGGAACAATCCCGGCGATCCCTGGTCTGGCTGGCACCGGACACCTTTGTGCGAGTTAATGCACAGTCTGACTGTGCTTATGAAACCTGGCTGAGTTGAGGGAGGGCCGCTCGGATCAGGGGAGCTGGGTCTGTGGAGCGTGACGACCCGGCACTTGGGCAAGACCTTAGCTAAAGTGTATAGGTGCAAGATCTTAGGACGACACGCACCGGCAGTGTTTTGACCCTTCCCTAGTTATAATAATTAAACAATGAACCGACATTCTACCCTCTCCTGTGCTTTTTGCTCCTGTTTATCCTTGCCGTGACAAGCCTGCGCCCTAAATAAATACCTGCCCAGCACAGGGCTGGGTTGATGCTCTTCGGAGAAACTCCACACTCGTTCGGACTCGAAGTGAATCCTGTTCGTGGCACGCAACAGATGGCTTCCAGAGTTTGGCTCAAATGCTGGAGATCAGGGTTAAACTGCGGGATCCGTTCGAGCTGACTGATCGCACTGAAGTCCTCGTGCGATTACGCGAACTTTGAGCGCAGCGCAAAAGCCCGTTAAACCCGGGGTTAAACCTTTACAGTAAAGCGGGAGTGACGGGTCTGGGCCAGGCGTTTACCTCAGGTTTTCCGCGGTGAAGGCTCGGTTCAGGTCGGTATCGATGTACCTGGAGCACTTCTCCACGGCTCGTGGGTTGCACAGGAACGGTTCGACCTGCGTTCGGTTCCTGCGGATCTCCGCGTCGTTTTTGGTCCACATGGAGACCAGCTTGACGCCGGACAGCTCGTTGCCGTGCGTGCCTCCGAAGATCGCTACGCGCCGGGCTTCAGCAAAACAACACACGTCACTGCTCATAGTGAAGCAGCAGCGCAGTCCCAGGACAGGCAATAACAATAACAAAAGTTAAGAGCGCCGAAATGTCAAAGTTGGGTGGACGCCTGCTCCCCCTGAGCTACCGAGCGCATTATGTCACGGTTTCGATTTGAACTGAACTCGCGAGAAGCGCTACCATAAATCGACTGGGCGGGGCTTTGGCAAAACCCCGCCCACTCAGCTGATGGTCCGGTAAACAAACCAGAGTACTTAACGTTCTGTACAATAACAAGGTTTACAGTAATGTAGAATAGAATAGAATAGAAGTTCCTAATGAATAAGTACTGTTAGGGCGATTATAAAAACGTTCAGAGCGTGATGGACGGCTGGGGGGGCTTGGGGTGGAACTCCTGACACACGCAGGCGGAAAAGTATAAAAGCTGTACTCTGTGACATGTTCGGGGATCTTGGCTGACAGCGTGTTGTGAGCCCGACTTTCCCTGATCGATCAGTGAGAGAATAAAGAGATAAAGAGAATGAGCCAAACGCGAAGTGGGCTTAGGCGAGCTCTGAGCTTAGAGCGAGCCCCTTCAAACACCTGCCTACTGTCACGAATGACTATTACGTAACTGTGACTGGCGCGCGCACACACACACACACACACACACACACACACACACACACACACACACACACACACCCTTGTTCATGCTACATCATGAGGACTCCTGACAGTAAAGTTAGGCACGGGGACACGACTTCCCAAATGTAAAAACATCACGGTTTGATTTTACGCAAGTGTCGTTTTTTTTTTTTACATTTTAAAAGTATTACACGATCCCAACTCCATGATCCATATCAACTCCAGTTTGAACATTTGAATCCTGGTCTTAATCCGAGTTTAATCCTGGTCAGTGGCGCGGGAAGCCAATGCACAGCCTGCAGGACCGGGCACAAGGCAGGAACAACCCTATGACTTATATAAGTGCCTCGTTTGGGGCCTGTATGTTAAAATAGTTATGCTAATTCTGCCTATAAATTCAAAGGCTACATTGACCTGTGGTCTTCAAACTCGGGATCCACCATTGTCCTATGACCTAGTCCGGACCTGCCAAAGTTGTGGCCGGTACCATTTCTCATTCAGTCATTCCCTAATATAACCGGCAGCATGGGGCACAAGCCCAGACATCGAGTCTGCACACGCTTTAAGACTTTACAGCAGTTTATTAAACTATGGTGTGTCACCTGCAGAAACAAGGCAATAACAATAATAATAATAATAAAAAATCTCACCAATTACATGAATACAAAAGTGGAGCGGAAATGCACATTAAAAAAAGGGGCACGGGCGGCACTATTTAAAAAAATATACATCACACTGAGAAGCGTGGAGAATAAAATCGAATTTACACAAACGCACAGTCAATGCTCAAGTGGCTTCTGTCATTACCGTCTCCCTCCTCTTGTAAATATTTATTAAAAATGCGAGCTGGTTGAACTGGGAGAGATTGGAGGCTGGTGGGAGTGGGATTTGAACCCTAGCCTTACACCTCGATGCCCGCTTGTCTTTTCTTCCTTTTGTTCTTCTTCCTCAGCAATTTCATCTGTCATGATTAGCTTCAGTGAAACATCAATGGCTTCAATGAACCTCCCAGAAGGTTCTGAATGCATTTCCAGACCCCAGTGTCTTGAAGCTTCATCCTCTACTTTCGTCGGTGTAGAACTAGCTGCGTGAACGTGAACCCACCTCAGCCTGCTCACGAGAAACCAGCTTGGAGCCTCGTTGTCCAGTGTCTCACCAAACATGGAGGTACAGGAGACCGTGGTATCACGACCGGGCTCAGACTAAATCTGGCATGACCCGCTTGTCTTTTTTCCTCCTTTTCTTTCCTTTCGCTCCACCACCTTCACCTGATTCTCTAGACGCACCGATCATCTCTTGCTCTTCTTTTCCTCCAGCCTTGGATTTGGAGCTTCCATATCCTGACTCAAACTCTTCTGCATCCTGGAGAGCGCCCATATTGCCACGCAAGTGTGTTTTTTTTGCTTTTTTCTTTTTCTTTGAGGGCTCCGGAAACCCTTCAACTACGTCCAGTAAGAGTAGGGCTTCCTGTGCACCCACATCTTTGCTATACTGAGCTTCCGATTGGACACGCTTGTCCTTTTTCCTCTGTTTCTTCCCTTTCATGCCATGCTCTCCAGTCAGCTCTGTAGAAGCAGTTATAACCTCTTCCTGTTGCTTTTCTCCAGCAGTGCTGCCACAGCCTGACTTGGACTTTTCGTCACGTTGCAGAGGGTCTTCGTTGTTTCTCTTTTTTTTCTTTACTGGTTCCGAGCTATCGGATGGTATGAGATCTTTGCTTGGCTCTCTGCAAACCTCGGTGTTACTGTCCTGTTGACTAAACTCTGACCACCAGCATTCAGAAGATGACCTGGGTAACCTTGGGTCCTCATCTTGACCCTCAGATGATGCCTTGTGCTTGTGCTTTTTCTTCTTTTTCTTCACATTTACCCCAGAGTCGTCAGTGGACCTGGCTTTTTGAGGTTCTCCAGAAATGGTTTCAGTTGTAGAATATTCTGCAGACTCGAGTGTGACCATATTGCCTGGACTGTCTTTTTTCTTGGCCTTCTTTCTCTTGACTGGTTTTGAACCATCAGACAGGTGGATGTTTTCACTGGCCTCTACAGGAACCTGTGTGCTACTGTACTGGGGACTAAAACGACCGCTTGGTGACAGTTGTGGAAATCCATCAGCCATGGACACCAAATCCTCAGAAGGCGTCTCTTCTTCTCGTCTCTCTCCATCGTCGGTTTCAGCGGTACCGTCGCCTGACCTGGACCGCTCTGCATGATCTAGATCTTCTTCCTTTGCTTTCTTCCTTTTCTTTTTCTTACGTACTGGTTCAGAACTATCGGATGGAAGGAGATCTCTGCTCGACTCCTGACTGGGCGTCTGTGGGTCCTCAGCTTGACCCGTCCTCCTTATAGGCGACGACCAGTCCTTGCGTTTGTGCTTTTTCTTCTTTTTCTTTCCCTTTGTTTCGCAGTCGGCAGTGGACTGAGCTTCAGAGTCCTGACCTGCCTGTAGGGCTTGACACATCACTGGTTGAATTTCTGTGTAGAACGGGATATCACGGTTAGCCCCGAACGACTCCGCCAGGCTCCCAAACGATGGTCTGCTCGCAGCGGTAATCACTTCCCGTTCGTTAGCGTCAGTGTTGGACCCAGTGGAACCATATCCAGACTTAACCTGGTCTTCAGACTGGACAGTGAGCACACCGTGTGCAACGTCTTTTCCCTTTGCTTTCTTCCTTTTCTTTTTCCTTACTGGTTCCGAAACATCAGATGGAATAAAATCGTTCCTCGATTCCTGACCGGGCGCCAGCGAGTCACCATCCTGACCTGGAGTCAATAATAATTCCTTGTGTTTGTACTTTTTCTTCTTTTTCTTCGATTTTATACCCCAGTTATCAGTGGACTGAGCTTCAGAGTCCTGCCCTGACGGTAGGGCTTGACACATCACTGGTTGGACCTCTGTGCTGGACGGAACATCACGGTTATCCTTTAACGGTTCTGCAAGTGCCTCCGGTGAAGCTTCTGCTCGGTTTTCTTCAGTGGTCCCATTGGTTCTGCTGGTCTGCTCTGCACACTGCAGAGTGATCATATGGTCTTCGATGTCTTTTTCTTTTGCTTTCTTCCTTTTCTTTTTCTTTACTCGTTCAGCACCACCAGATGGTATCGGATCTTTGCTCGGCTCCTGACTCGGAATCTCAGTACTCATATCCCACCGACTGGCAGTATCAGCTCTCGAGAGTCTCACCTCAGCTTCAGCTTCAGAAGACGGACTGGGCGTCTGTGGGTCCTCAGCTTGACCCGTCCTCCTTACAGGCGACGACGATTCCTTGCGTTTGTGCTTTTTCTTCTTTTTCTTTCCCTTTGTTTCGCAGTCGGCAGTGGACTGACCTTCAGAGTCCTGACCTGCCTGTGGGGATTGGCACACGACTGGCTTGATTTCTGTGCTGGGTAGGATGTCACAGTTAGCCTTCAACGGTACTGCAGGTGTCTCAGATGGAGGTCCAGTAGCAGGGGTAATCTCGTCCACTTGATCTTCTCCCGAATTGGTTTCAATGGTTCCAGATCCAGACTTGGGCTGTCCATGATAACGGGGAAGGACCATATCATCTGGACCGTCTTTCTTCTTGGCCTTTTTCTTTTTCTTCACTGGTTCAGAACAGTCAGAGGAAAAGAGATCTGCCCTGCCCTCTAGAGGAACCTGTGTGCTACTGTACTGGGGACTAAAACGACCACTCGGTGACAGTTGTGGAAATCCATCAGCCGTGGACACCAAATCTTCAGAAGGCGTCTCTTCTTCTAGTCTTTCTCCGTGGCTGGTTTCAGCGGTACCGTCGCCTGATTTATACTGCTCTGCATGATCTCGAGTGACCTTCTCATCTGGAATGTCTTTTTCCTTTGCTTTCTTCCCTTCCTTTACTGGTTCAGAACTATCGGATGGAAGGAGATCTCTGCTCGACTCCTGACTGGGCGTCTGTGGGTCCTCAGCTTGACCCGTCCTCCTTATAGGCGACGACCAGTCCTTGCGTTTGTGCTTTTTCTTCTTTTTCTTTCCCTTTGTTTCGCAGTCGGCAGTGGACTGAGCTTCAGAGTCCTGACCTGCCTGTAGGGCTTGACACATCACTGGTTGAATTTCTGTGTAGAACGGGATATCACGGTTAGCCCCGAACGACTCCGCCAGGCTCCCAAACGATGGTCTGCTCGCAGCGGTAATCACTTCCCGTTCGTTAGCGTCAGTGTTGGACCCAGTGGAACCATATCCAGACTTAACCTGGTCTTCAGACTGGACAGTGAGCACACCGTGTGCAACGTCTTTTCCCTTTGCTTTCTTCCTTTTCTTTTTCCTTACTGGTTCCGAACCATCACACAGAATGGGATACTGGCTCCACCCCTGACCGCGAATCTCAGTACGTCTGTATTGCTGTGGATCCTCATCTTGATCCGGCCATGAAGTCGGCGATGCTTCCTTGCGTTTGTCCTTTTTCTTCACTTGAACTCCACTCTCATCAGTGGACTGAGCTTCTGTGTCCGGCCCTGTTTGTAGGGACTGACACGTCACTGGTTGATTTTCCACCCTGGATGGGATATCGCAGCGACCCTTAAACGCTCCCGAAAGGGTCTCAGACGGAGGTCCAGCGTCAGTTACGGTAGCTTCCTTTTCTTTTCCTTCACCACTTTCGGTCGCACCAAATCCCGACTGATCGCCCAAATGCCTTTCCAGTTCCTTTGTACCACTTTCCCGCCGCCCTGAAAGATCAGTTCCCGTGAGTGGCTCTGGTTCGTCAGCTATGGACGCCGAACATTCAGATAATGGACTGGCAGTGCGTGTCCCCTCATCTTGGCTTTTCCTCTCGCTCAGTACGCGTCCGTCCTCTTGTCTTTCGTTCTTCGGCCTAATTCCACGGGCGGCAGTGAGCTGGGCACGATCTGAGAGAACGGGGACTGCAAGTTCTGCTGGCTCCTCTGAGAACTCGTCTTCGTCTTTGTCCTTCTTTCTTTTTTTCAGTTTGGAGACATAGGATGGCACGAAACGCTCACGAGTCGGTGTAGGGTCTGGATTTCGAGAGAGCTCAGTCTTTCTTCTTTCCACGGCATCCAGCTCCGACTCCGGCCCCGGTTTGTCCCTAAAGAAATCACCGCTACGACCCGATGCACCCCTGGTTTTCGAGCCTGGCGGGCGTTCAATCAACGACGCCAACGCAACGCCGACACGAGCCGTCGTCTCCTGGTTTTCACTAGGCTCTCGTACAAGCGAGGTTTCACTGAGCTCCGGTCCATGGCCCTCTGGAGCCCGCTCTGAACGTTCCACGCCGCCGGATTCGATACGTAAGATCTCTGAACGATTCTCTTCGTTTTCCTTCTCACTCTCCTCACCCTGCGTCACACTTTCCTGAGCGTCTTCGTTATCGCTCCCAGTAATAAACTGGATGAACGAGCTGGACACCACAGTGACGTCCGCCTCATCGTTCGGTTCTTCGAAAAGATCTTGCGAGCTCGTAAAACGTCCGCTGTCCAGAACGACGTCTTCGCTGTGCAAACACTCATCACTTGATGACCCATCGACGCCAGTCTCCTCATGAATAACCGCACGGCCACCCGGCGGACCGACCGCTGTCTTGCTGGGGCTTGAGGTTGGACTAGTTTGCATCTCTTCTAATTCAGCAGACCCGGACACATCTTCATGTCGCTCCTCGTTATCCGTGGTCACATTTCCTTCTTTTCTTTCCTGTACACATAGCTCAACAGGTTCTTCCTCGGCCTGCACACGTTGCTTCGTTGCGTTACCCGTCCCCAGAGCTAGACAGTCCACTAGATGGATTTTTATTTCGGCAGACATTCCATATTTGTGCCGTAAAGATTTGACCGGATTTTCCGATTCATGACTGCTGACAGCTTCATTTCTTAAGGAGTCCTCCCTTGAGGACGCTTTCTTTTCAGGGCTACTGTGGGAAGAACTTTTATTCAAGCTTCTTGTGAGATATCTACTTTCCAGAGCGTTGATTTTAACAGGGCTGGCCACCGTCAGCCTATCAATCGGACGATCCGGGGCCTCAGATCTTCTGTTTCTTCCACATTCCAGTCCTTCTTGGTACCCTTCCTGACCCTGTCCAGGCAAACCTGGCCACTGTGTCTCTAGGACCACGGTTTCGTCATCTGATCCTCCAAACGACGCCTCTGAACCTGAAGGACCATCCTGGGACGGCCAGGGGTGTTCGATGGGCTGTGATTGCGAACTCGCTACTAAAATCTCCGGCTCGTTCTCTCCGCGCTCCTGCCGATCTACGAGCAGGTTCCGAGCCACTTCTGAAACCCCCGTGGAGCTACGAGCAGGTTTTCTGCTTCTCGTCTCCCGTCGCCTGCAACTGGGCCGAAAGGCTTTCAGACCGGGCGAGCTGCTTTCACCCAGTCCGTCCTGACGCTCACTCAGACCTTTAGCACCTTTAGGGGGTTGACTGCTTCGCCGGTCGTTTGCTTCCTTTTGCTTTTCTTTCTTCAGAGCTTCGGCTTCGTCGTTCACTTTTTGGGCAGTTCCGATAAAGCGTGCTTTATCCTGAAAAAAAAGGAAACATCAACACGAGTGCAAACAGTATAACGTGAACCAAATGTCACACGGACCAGGCTCTCACTGCGCAATAAGAGTCATAACGACCGCGAACCGAAGCCACGACCGGATTATTAGGGCAGCAAGACAATATATACCACTATTCTGATGTCATCTTCGTCTTCGTTGTCCTCTTCCATACGGTCGCTCTCCAGCCTGAAAACGAAACGAGCGCGAGTTAAACACGCGAGCGCGCGCACACACAGGCGTACAAAAACAACCGTGACCACACACACACACACACATGGCTGAATAAAGCGACCGTGGAGGGTGCAGGCAGAGGCAAAAAAAAATCAAATGTTTTTCGTTCTATAGCACACATAACCTGCAGTAATGAACCGGTTAGCATGGAGCATGGCTGAAATGCCAGAGACGGCGTGTTAGAAGGGGTGTGCGCTTACTTTTGGCCATCCAGTGCATGTACTGCGCTATACGAAAGCAGAAACTCACAAAGCCGGGGTCGAGGTTGGACTCAGCTCTCTTCGTCTTTTGCTGTGGCCTTTGCCGAGTTTCTTCACGGATTTAAAGAAGCCGCCAATCTCTGCATTCTGACGAGGACAGAAACGAGGGAAAGACGTTAAATAGGACAGGACGATGACAAACGACGACGAGTTCCAAAGCTGTGCTGCATTACACTCAGTTGACGAACATGTGTCCAGTCGGATTTCTGCTCTGCAGCCAGCCAGCCAATGAGCAGAAACTTCAAACTTTAATAACTAAATCAGTATTATTTACGTGTCGTTTGGTGTTTCATGGGTGATGCGGGTCATTCCAGGGTTGCCAGATCATATCAGAAAAAAAAACAACAAGAGCAAGCAGGTGTGTGGAAACAAGCCCCAAAAAACAAAGTATCTTCATATAGGCAGACCTGGCAACCTTGCTTAACAAGGGATACATGCGGTGTGATAAACCCTTTTCATCCTTACCACTAATATCTGGTTCTTGCTGACCGTTAAACTCCCAAATCGAGACTTCAGAAAAGGAAACCGTAATCTTTTTGGTCGGGCCGCTCCCGTGTACACTTGGGGTCCTCTCCTGGTCCTGCGGCCTTGCGGTTCTGCTAAAGGCAATACATTGTCCATCGCTGTAAGGCCGGATTCAGTGCTGTCACTATCCGAGTCTCTTGAGGGTAAAGTGTCCGGTCCCTTTTCCTTTTCTCCATCTTTGTCGCTCTTGGACTCGTCAGTCCAATTCTGCCTGGAGGATTGTCCTGGCCTTCTGGATGAACAGCGCCTTCGGACTCTCCTCTCCGCTAAACTCGCAGACTGAGTCAAAAACAGGCTGTCGCCCGAGTCACTGCGAACGGAGACGTCATGTAAACGGCACATAGGTACAAACAATCAGAGGCCACTTTATTAGGTACAGCAACTCAATATACTTAATTTCACAAAAAAAGAGATATTTTGGTTTGGGTTGACAGAGAGTCAGAAGTCATTACAACCAAGGGACGCCAAAGAGCATCCGTAAATGTCGAATCTTGAAGCAGATGGGCTACAGCAGGAGGGAGACCACAAGGAGGGACACTCCTGTCGGCTAAGAACAGGCAGCTGAGCATAAAAGGAGAAGTAAAAACGTGGCTGCTGCTGCAGGGCACCTTTAGTAAATCTGTTTAGTCGGCGACGAGGGGAAACAGAACGGATGTCCTGTACACTTTCTCCATATTTGTTGTTCTCTTACCTGTCTGAGACAGCAGGCTCACACCGCCCTGTAGTTTCTAAAACATCCTCCATCAACCAGCGAGCCGCATCACAGACGTGCTACAGAAGCCGGATATAAAAGCACCGATCGCTCAATTTAAGGATGAGCCCGATTAATGAAGAGACTCAGAAAGAGTTCGTGTTAAAAACCCAGAGGTTAAATGTATGCGAAGTGTCTAAATACGCAGTAAACACACCCAACAACACGTGGCAGCGCAACATGCTTGTGTTTATGAATAAAGAAGGAAGTGTAGTGGGCTGAGGAGGGGCGGGACGAAACGGTCTGAACGACGTGTAGTTTGACCAATCAGAACCTGGGACGTTCGAACAGGCCTCCGTAGTTTGTAAATTCGCTTTTAGTTTAGCAACACCAACTGAATAGCTTGCAGTGAATCCATGACCTCAAAAATAAATAAATAAAATTCACAAATAATCAATATATGTAAAAATTTACTAATATAATATAATAACATTTGTTGAAATATTAAAAAATAATAACATTAAACAATAAATAAACAACAACAACAACAACAACAACAACAACAACAATAATAATAATAATAATAATAATAATAATAATAATAATAATAATTATTATTATTATTATTATTATTATTATAACAATAATAATAATAATAATAATGCTTGCAACTCACATTGGAAGTCTGGCGCTACTGCCAATTATAATAATAACCTAGCAATGATAATAGGTTTACCTACCACTACTGATGATTATAGTAATACAACAATAATCAGAAAGCAATAAAAAAGAGGTGAGTCTTAAGATAAGATTTGATTACGGGAAGAGAGGGAGATTGTTTGACTACAATTTGGAGGGAGTTCCACTGTCAAGGAGCAAGTCTGGAAAATACCAGATCACCAAAGCCACAGAGTTTAGATGACAGGACATTAAGCAGCCCAGCAGTACAAAATCTAAAAGAGTGAGAAGGTGTATAGGGAATTAGGAGTCAGACAAATAAAGAGGTCACAGGTTTTCAGAGCCTTACAGGTAAGTAGTAGAATTTTGCACTGAATCAGAGACCCAGTGGCGGTCTTGGAGAACTGGTGTAATGTGGTTATGAGTGTGGCTGTAAGTGAGTAGCCAAACAGCAGAGTTTTGTACCATTTAAAGCTGACAAGGAGAAGAGGCGCTACCCCCAGCCAACAAAGAGTTACAGTGGTGTAGTCTACTGGAAATGAATGCATAAATGAGGAGCTCAGCAGCAAACTGAGTGAGGGATCGTTGAAGCTTAGCTATATTATGCAGGTGGAAAAATGCACAGAACCACAGAAGCAATATGGGCTGTGAAAGAAAGAGTGAAATCGAGGAGGAAACCCAGATTTCAGACCACGCTAGAAGGTGAAATCTCTACATCCCCAAGGTTGAAAGAGAGGAGTTTGATTGAGGATTAACTTCATGTCGATCAGGAGGAGCTCAGTCTTATTGCCATTTAGCATTAGAACATTTTACTGAAGTTAGAATGCATATATTAAAAGACTTTTTAAATGTGTTCAAGAATGTGTTACTAAATGCAAAGCACTAGATAATATAATGTTAGAATCATTCTAATTATTTATTCGTGTGTATTTGAACCAGAGAAAAGCATTTGTACTTAATATTTATTAAATGCATTCTGTTAGGTAAGTCTGTGCTGCTAAACTTTCAGCTCACATCTTCTTTGTTAGTGTTTTTAACCTGGGATATTGAACCAGCCTATTAGACCGCTGCGACCCCCCCCCCTCCCCAGGGGCCTACTACTGTACTTTTTTAAGCAAAATGACAATGATTCTTTCTGTTATTTTCTCATGAACGTAATGAAAAGAAAAAAAAAACAACAACAAACACAAAACAATGCAGTGGATGTGGATAAAGTTTTTAATACCTTGTACAGTGGACGGTTATCTTAAACATATTGACAGAATGATTAATGTTCAGAAAGTAAACTAAGCTCATAGTGCCGAGAAAATATTTTTATATCCATGTTAAAACAGCCTGAGCTGAACATTAGGGTTAATTAAGGCGACAGATGCATTGCTCATCACGTTCATGCCTCGCCTCTGGCTACAGTTTCATTACGTGATGTCGAGAGGCTATTAGGGGATCTCGGGGAGAAGAAAGTCCCTTATAGCTCGAGGGCTTTTTGTACCCTCCACTTCAGTCACTGGGTGGAAGAACAGTGTGTTGAATATCATAACTGAGGCTTACGTTGACTGCTTTCAAGCCAGAAAATTAAATATAACAGAAACAAATTGCATATATTAAACATGATGCATGCACAGGCTAAAAAGCTGTATTTTACAAGTAGTGACAAAACATCATGTTATATAAGTCAAAGACAATGGCAATATCCTGCAGTTACACATTTGATACATGTACATTGTAGACCAATAACAATAACATTTCAGAACATTTAGATTCAGGGTCCAACATTATCCACATTTGGTTCATACTCGATTCTGGTTTCAAGTTAAGACTACACATTGGGTCTAAGACTACACTCAGACTGCATGGCAAATCCGTTTTTGTAGACAGTATTTTGGACTGCTTGGTTGTAAGACTACCATTTATTGGTATAAACATGGCAATTCCCCAATGGATCTAGAATAATATATACGCAGTCCAGTTACAAATATTTATTATTTTAGCCTTTACTTTCTCTGTACTTAGTTTCAAATGTTTTATTTGTGTTTGCACCGTTACTTTTGATTGACCTAAAAAAATTGTATTGCTCTAAAATGAGTTACTACACTGTTGGGCAAAAAAGCCATAGAAAACAAAACAAAAAAAAAGTCTCAAACCTAAATGATGAAATCAGCGTTTCTCCACTCAATGGTAATAGAAGCGTTGTTGAGTAGGTGAAAAATGTTTCTCAGTTTGCATTTAATGTTGGACCAAATATTCTATATAGGGTTCAAATTTGGACTCTGAGCTGACCAAAACCTGAACCTGATGGATTGTGTCATATTACCTATGTAAGGTCTGGCAACTGCGGTCTGGGACTGTGGTGGTTTAGTGGTTAAGGTCCAGGGTTCAAATCCCACCTCTGCCACAGTTGGGTTCCTGAGCAAGGCCCTGAACCCACAATTGCTTGGGCTGTATCAATTGTAAGTCGCTCTGGATAAGGGTGTCTGCTAAAAAGAATGTAAATAAGTGACTGAGCAGGCTCACCTTGATCATGCACACCTGTACCAGATTAGAGAGCACTATTTATATGCTTTGCCCACATTCAAGCAGTGCGAAGGTTTCCCCTTTATTATTTGGATTTTATTTTGTGTTTACACAAACGATAATATTTCCCTTGTATTTTCCTCACGGCGTGTTTTCCCCTGCCTCCATTGACACCGTTTGTGACATCCTAACGACAAGTGCAAGACAAAAGTCTAAGATGAGACAGAGTTATTTTGGAAGGGGCGAGCGCCCAGACATGTTAGTTTGAGTATTGTATCAAAGTTTTAAGCTTTAACACTCAACAGTTCACTGCAGCAATACATAGTGATGAGTGTGGAACAGGTCTCAGGAGGTCATTTTCTCAGTTCTTGCTAATTTGTTGGGACCATTAAAAGCCTAACACTTTGCAATTTTATGTTAACTTTTTGTTCAGTACTGTGCAAAAGTCTTAGGGATTAAATAATTTTGTTTATTCATCTGCTTATTTTTTATTTACATTTTAGTGGTCATTGCATTTTGTAGTTTTACAATTACAGAATGTAGCAAATCTGTTTCCACACACTTTGTAAACCCCTTTTCTGTACATCATTTAGCAGACACCCTTATCTAAAACAACTTACAAATAAGACAGTCTTACAATTGTGGGTTAAGGGCCTTGCTCAGGGACACAACTGTGGCAGAGGTAGGGTTTGAGCCCTAAACCTTGTGGTCTATGATCCAGTACGTTAACCACCAGGCCACCACAGTCCCAGAACTTTTTGTTCTCTAATGATCAGGATCCCCACAGGACCAACACAGATCAGGTACTATTTGGGTGGTGAATTATTCTCAGAACTGCAATGGCACTGATGTGGCTGTGATGTATTAGTGAGTGTTGAACTGGTATTAGAACAGGATGCTACAGGATGGTGTCTGATCCAGCCCATTGACCACTGACCATTAAAAATGGTTCATCGTTATGTAAATTGGATTGAGAATAAGTTCATACATGTTTACGTAGTGTAGTAGTTTTTTAGAACTTCTCTGAAATTTTTAAAATTAAATATATTTGCCTCATTCTGTGGAAAAATATCTCTCTCCACACACTACATCACCTCGGTTCGCACATTTTACTCTCACACAAGGTGTAAATTTGAGCTGCATCTTTGATTACCTGCTATTTCCAACCTTTTGTGCACTTTTTGCTCCTGAGACTGTTAGAGCGTATGATTTGGCAAATCAGCATCTCTCCACCATTATACTGATTCATAGTGACCTTGGGCATGTGGGCTTTTGCAAAGACTTTCCAAATGTGAGAAAAGTTTTGGCAAGCTAACGGCTCAATGCTCATGCTCCCAGCTGGACCCGAGACGAACAAAGGGGTGTTTCACCCTTGCGAGGATGAGTTATGCCTCTTTTCTGTGAAATATGAAACACTCATTAAGTAAAACTTGTCAGAGACAAATGCTCTAATCAAATACAATACAAAGGGATAGAATTTACATTGGCTCATTGTCTCGGAAAAAACATGACACTCGCATCACAGATGTTTTCAACAACAAAATAAATGGCAATTATGAAAGCTCGAGTTTAAACTTTGGCCCATGCCGGCGCTGATGCTGCTAAGTGGACTTGGTCATTCTGTAGAAATTCCTTACAAGGCAATCATTACAACCCTTTTACATGCAGACGAACTTGTGCAAGCAAGGAAGGTTTTTTTTTTTTAAGTTTTGAGTTTTCAAATGCTTTTTTGAGTAATGACTTTCACTTTTTACTTGAGACGTTGCATGATTTTTGCAAAGATGCTTCTTTCCTGTGTAGTAAATGGACAGAAAAAACATACAAACCAGAATTCTTGCTCCATCAGCTAAATCTGTTGCTGATGCTACCGTATGAAAGGTCTTTAATAGCTTTCCTTCATTCTCATTCTGTTCCTAACCACATTTTCCTATCATTACCAGCCTTGCTACCAGACGTCTACTTCCTTATTTTACTTCAGAAGTCACAATACAGAGTTTTCAATCCAACATGATATGCCCATAGCCTCTCTTTGCTCCTTTTCATCTTGCTTCAGTCAGGCTGTCAAGCCAAGATTACCTGTTCCCTTTTACGAAAAGAAGGATGCTCTCTACACATGGTGCAAAGTTTTTTTTTTCCTATTTTATTCTTTTATTGACCCCCTTCCTATACTGCTTACAGATGACCACAAAACATCTGATTTTTACACAGGACCTAAATGCACACAAAACTCAATTAAGCAAGTTAAACAAAAATACTGGAATGACAGTCAGATGTGTTTTCACATGTTTGTGGATATTTTTCGTGGCAAACAAATGGGTTTTTCTGTGAACCTCAGAAAAAAGTTTAATGCTCATCAGACTGGAAAGGTTATAAAACCATCTCTAAGTCTGGACACCAATCCACAGTCAGGCAAATTCATCTGGGCCTGGACAGCTTGCAAACGCTGATGAAACTAGGAATTCTAACTGATACTAGGAAATTACTCTAAAGGAAAACGACAAGCTTTCTGTGAACTAAATCTCAAGTGTATATAGCATGACACTGACCCCAAGCATACAAATCAATGACAAGTCAATGACCAAGTCAAAGTCAAATTTATTTATATAGCGCTTTTTTACAGTGGTGTATTGTCTCAAAGCAGCTTTACAATATTATATTATCTTAAAAGATTAATCCCAAATTGAGCAAGCCTAGTGCGACAGTGGCAAGTAAAACTTCCTCAATATAGAAGGAACAAACCTTGGGAGGACCAAGACACAAAAAGGGACCCGACCTCCATGGGTTGCCTAGATGTTAATAGAATAATTAACTTAATAATAAAAGTAAAAGTATGTAAATAATATAATTTAAAACAATAATATTATTTACATTAGTAATAAAATGAATAACAAAATAGATTTTAAATGAGCGGTAAGTTATTGGAGGCACATCGTCTCCTAATAACTAAATGATGGAGCGAGTTACTGCACTCTAGTGGCACCTGGGCATGGTGGGACTGGGTTCTGCTGATGAAGACCAGTAGAGGGATGCTGTGGTGGAGGAGCAGCTACGTGTGATGCTGGAATTGGTACCTGTAGTTACTTATGGGTTAGGAGCACAGAGTCTATTAATAAGCACTGATACCAGGTGCAGCATTAAAGCAATATAAATCTTAATCCAACAGAAATGTTCATGTGCAAAATCCCTGAGTTGAAGCAGCTTTAATCAACATTTTATGGAAACATTTAGACAAGGCAAGTTTATTTGTATAGCACCATTCATACACAAGGCAATTCAAAATGCTTTTTGTTGTAGTTGCACAACATTATTGCTGCACAACGAGGTCATGGCAGCTACGGAAAGCTAAGGTTTACTTACTTTTGCATTACTTACTCACATACAGTTTATGTAAAACTGTATCATTTTCAAGATAAGTATTTTTGTCTGATGTGTCTATTTGTGGGTGCTTTTATCTAATTTTAAGATCTGTGAATGTCTTAACTATAGTGCTCAACAAAAATTAGGGCATATTTCAAAATGAGATATCCCATAATTATATATCAACTCATTTTTGTGTACAGGGTAGATCCTGTACATCTCTTAGATCGATATTATGAATTTTAAAGATATTATGAATTGTATGAAACTACAGATAATATAGGCATGACTAATGTTGAAATTGGGAAAAATATAGAAATAATAACAACTGATGACAAATCCACATTTCATTAGTACTTAACTGAATGCCATAATGCCAGTACAAAGTTGTTTTTTGAGAACTATTGTGATTGCGTTCACAGAGTTGCAACCTGCTTTTCTGTTCAAAGTAATCAAATTGTCTTTCTTACATTTGTAGATATGTAGCAAGGTTTGTATGACTGGTACGTGTGCACTGACATTCAAGAAGTCCACACTGAAACTGCTTTTTTACGAAGCTCATCAGTACATTATTGTTTTGTGTCATCAAGATCTCACCATCCATGAGGCTGATATTAAAACTGAAAAGTTTATGCAGAGGTGCCCTGCCAGGAGTGAAGTGGATCATAAGAAACAGCAAATAGCATGTTTTTATACAAGGCAACACAAACTTCATGTTCCATATTGGTTTATCCTGGTTAGCGCTTCTCTGGTGCTGATTTTGCTGGTGAACTGACATGGTGAGTTATGGTGGTGTAAGGTGGTAACCAATTTAGTTGGCTAGAATTGTGCTGGACATCCTTGAACAGAGTGACTTTAGGTTTTGAAAACATCCAGATAACATTATATACAAGTAGGGGTGGGAGGAAAAATAAATATTTATACGCATCGCGATTTGGACGTTAACGATTCTGAATCGATTAACAAATGTCAATAATCGATAATCAAGCACACTTGCATCTAAACATGTAGACCAGCTTCTGTTCTTACTCAAGAACTTAAACATTAGCATCACTAACTGAGCTCTGTAATGTCTATTATGAGATTAATATTCTTGAAGTATCCGTTTTTGCTTTCTTTGCACCTTTTCTCTGTTTACTCTCAGTCTCACTTTTGCATCAAAAATTTTCTCGCTTTTGACTTTTGGACCTGACTTAAAGATGGGAGGGGGATTTAGACAATCATTGGCTGCTGGAGTTAAGCCACGCTCACTAACTAATCCTACAGAGGTCACTACGTTAGTGACAGCACGGAAGTCTTTTACCCCGATTGGAAAATGGTCGGGAATAAACACAGGGAATATAGTTTTAATTATTTCTTTTAGTAATGCACAGCTCGTCGGACAGGTTTACAGTCACACTATTAACTTGTTCATCTAGGTGATATTTTGATAACTTGATATTAAGACTTAATGTCTTAATAAGCTGGAACAAACCACCTAGTAACAGGCATTTATTACATAATTTTATATAGCTATCTAGCTATATAGCTATCAGTATATTTTATTTTACATTTTAATTCAGATTTCAAGTTTATTGTTAGGCTGCCAAAGCATCATATAGTTTAGCCTAAACGCTGCTTTTTGCAGAGAGCTATGTATAAATGTTCTACGTTAGGACATTGTCAGAACAAGACCTTTATTTCACAAAGCGATTGAGCTCCATAACGTTAACTAACTGTCGTAAGTTAACACTCTACCTAGATTAACCAGTTAGCAGTCTGACTCTAAGCCTCATTATTAAAAGGCATAGTTGTCACAAATTCGAACTCGTATATACATACAAACTAGCCTGTTCTGGTATCTCTTTGTACTTGGCCAGTTATCTCTAAGCATGCAAAACCTTGGCAGGCCAAATGGCATACTTACTTACTATTATTATTATTCCATTAGAAATTGACCTCCTGACCTCTTTTGCACTGGTTACATCTTAACCCTTCAGGAGTAACAGGGTTGTGCTGCCAGAATGAGACCTAGAGAGGGGTTATGAAAAAGAATGGATGGATAAAACGCAGGTAGCTTTCTCATCCTTTATCTGGCCTACAGTCAGATTCCAGTCCAAGCTATAACGAAACCATTCTGTTATCTTCCTGTACCTTCTGTTTCTAAAGGATTTATCTAGTCATGTGTCTATGGCTTATACTGCGGTTCCAACAATGACATGTTTATACATTGGGTTTTTACAGCTGAAAATGAAATGTGGAGTAAATAAGCTTATGTTCATACCTGATTTGGTCTTACTCAAGCTTTAAGAATCCAAATAATAGACATACGATTGGAGAATTGCACTGCCATTTCTGATTTCACGTTTATTTTTCACCTCTGCTAACTGCTGCTGGTGCATGGGATATTGTGTGCAGTTTTGTTTATAATCCTCACCATGATGACTATTTTGTTTTCCGTCTAAGCGCGTTACAAATGATTTAACATATCAACACAGTCTGGCGGGCTTATTAAGGATCAGGTCTGACAAGTATTTGAAAGACTCAGTGACTGGAGAATTACATAGAGTGCTGGAGTGGAATTGTCAATGGGGAAAGAGCATCTTTCATGAAATACCTTTCTAGTCTGAATAATAAGTGCATGTGTGTTTGTGTGTAAAAGATGAACATTACCAAAAAGTGGAAGGAGACTTAGATTACTTTTTTGGAATGAAATTTGAAATTTATGGGCAACCTTGGACAATTCATATATTCATTCATTTTCTTATCTGCACAGGGCACAAGGTAGGTACAGTTCTAGACAGTGTGTCAATGTATTGTAGGGCACATACCCTCACACACTCATACACCCATTTACACACTAAAGGCACTTTGGAAACTCAACTGAACCTAACATACATGGGTTCGGAATGTGGGAGGAAACTGGAGTACACTGAAAAAAACAGCACCGACACAGAGTTGTAAGGCATCGGGTGTAAAAAATGTTTCAGAAGCTTGTGGAGTAAATGCTAGCTTTAGTGACAGCTTTATTTTTTCTACATTTAACTAATTTTTCACAAACAAACATAACTAACCCTTGATTGCCCAAACGGCATTTGAGGACTTTTATTTCATTACAAGGTCTGTTTCTGTTGTATTAAATTTTCTAAAAAGCCAAGTTTAAGTTTAAGCTTATTGAAATAGACACATGGGCCAAAACAATTATTCACCTCCAGGCTTTTATTCTCATCATTTAGGTTCTGTTTAAGAATATTAAGTACAGAAGAAAATGTAAAAAAAAAAAACAAGAAATGCTTATTATTTTTGGTGTTCGTAATGTGTGTGGATGCTGTGAGTGAAGAATCAGTCATGCTCTACGTTTCCTGTCTTATCAGCGTCTTGTAAAACTGCATTCAATTATTCATAAGTTTCACAGCTTTTGTGCTATTGAATATGCCCATAACCTCTAAATAAATACAAAAAAGAGGAAATCTGACACTATTAATTAAGAAAGTGCAAGTTTTTATGTCTTCTTTT